>BHFT01065564.1:0-17383 GCA_004320025.1 Laticauda laticaudata | reverse complement strand
CTTTTTTTTTTTTTTCTGACTCCAGTAACAAAATGGGGGAAACTTTTGCTGAAGTAAGATCAAATTACCTAAGTGTAAGCAGTTTATAACTCCAGCTGTTCTGCAAGAAGATGCTGAAATATACATTTTTCTTTGCCTTCCTGTGAATTCCCAAAACATACCAGGACATCTTTTTCCTACTCTAATGGATACATTTAGTACCTGCGAAGAAGATGCACCCATTAAAATGTGAACAATGAACCACATGCACCCAAGGATGAACAAGGTCACTTGGTACAATTGCAGGCCTTGAGTATGTTTAGTCTAGTGAAAGGAAAGAGTAGGGGAGAAGTTATAGCAGTGTTCCAATATTTCAGGGGCTGCCACAAAGAAGAGGAGTTCAACCTGTTTTCCAAAGCACCAGGAGGCAGGATAAGAAACAATGGATGGAAACTAATGAAGGAGAGAAGCAACCTGGAATTAAGACAAAATTTCCTGACAGCGAGAACAATTAGCCAGGGGAATAGCTTGTCTTCAGAAATTGCAAATATTCCATCATTGGAGGCTTTTAAGAAGTGACTGGACAGCCACTTGCCTGAAATGGTATAGCGTATCCTATTTAAGCAGGATCTCCTGCTTGTGCAAGGAGTTGGATTGGATGACCTCCAAGGTCCCTTCCAACTCCATTATTCTGTGTTATTCTACTCCATTCCATATTCCATGTTCCATGTTCCATGTTCCATGTTCCATGTTCCCTATTCCATTCCATTCCATTCCATTCCATTCTATTCTACTCTATTCTATTCTATTCTATTCCACTCCTGCCATCACGTGATCACATTTTTTGGTGCTTGGCAACTGGCCTAGATTTACAGCCATTGGTAGCATCCTATGGTCACATGAGAAACATTTGTGATTTTCCTCCCTAGAAGTCATAGTTTACTTCCAGTTTCCTGTAAAAAAAATGGCTATTGCAGACCATGCATTTGCTGAAGAACAACCACAAAAAAGGCCATAAAATCGGGTACAGTCATGTGGCGACCCACTGAACAACTGGAATGATTTAAGACTGTAACTCTGAGCTAAGTTAATGGTGGTAAGTGGAAAAATACCTTGCAAGAACGTTCAAGAACCTTCAGAATTGCTAGACAGAAGGGGAATAGGTTTGAGGCTATAAGGTTTGCTTGAACCTCTAAAGCAGGGGTGTCAAACTGGATTTCTTCGAGGGCTGGATCAGCATTATAGTTCTCCTCTGTGGTCCAGCTGGGAGAGAGGAAGGAGATGGGATGGATGCCTCCTGCAGAACTTTGCTGGCTAAAATGGGACATCCCCCCCCCCCCGTTTTCANCCCCCCCCCCCCAGTTTTCAGCCTGGATGGCTTCCTGCAGCACTTTGTCTGCAAAAATGGAGGAGGGGGTGGCCATTTTGGGTGGCAGAGTGCTGCAGGAGGCTGCCTAGGATCCAAAGCACGGTGTGGGGGCCTTATGTGTCCCCCCCTGTGCCCTGTTTTGGCCAGAAGAGCACTGCAGGAACCCATCCAGGCAAAAAATGGAAAATGGGGTATGGAAGGGTGCATGTGCGGTCCTTCCCGCACCCCATTTTGGGTGCCATAGTGCCAAATTTTCTATTTCCAGGCTGGCCCCATGGGCCAGATTTAAGTATCACCCAGGCTGGGTCCAACCCCCTTGAGTTTGACACCCCTGTCCAAAAGTAAAAATTATCCTTAACACCATCGGATTGAAAAAGGGATGGTTTACTTGAAGCCAAGTGAAATACAATAGTGCAAAGCCAGAACTGAAGTTTGCATGCCAAAATCTCAAGTATAACGTTCCTCCCAAAGGTGCCTTCCATGGCTGCTTCCCTCACCTCCAAACAAATTTAAAAGAGACATTTTTAGTACAGTCTCCTGAGGAACACAACTACTGTACATTCCCAAGCTGTTGACCTTGAGAGCATACTGGGAAAGGAACTGAAGTATAGCCCTCTTCCCATCTGGCCTCAAGAGTTCATGGCAGACTGGAAAAGAAAAGGAGTTTTCAAAGCACAGTAGCAGAGTATTGAGGTATCATCTGACAATCTTCTCTGCTTCTACAGAAAAAAAAAAACATTTGAGGAAACAACCGAAACCTTCTAGAAACAGATTTTGCCAAATGATCTGGGATGTAAAAATTCTTCAACCCAGGGAGAATTTTCCTGGGTCTCTTCTTCTTATCAAGTCAGGCAGTTTGGATTTTACACACACACATACACATACACACACACACACGAATGGTAAGGTAAGAACTGGCAAGAAGCAGTCTGCTCTGCCACCACAACAAGGGACAGGTGGATAATTATTCAGAAGACAGCAGTCACAAGCCCACTGCATTGTGCAGGCAGGAGGAAAAGTTGCAAGAAACTGAAGTGTGATTTGATTTGTAAAGAGGTCTTGCATTTGAGGTTTATAGAAGCCACTGAGATTCTCTCATAACAGTTTCATGAGTTTTTGGAATCTTTTTGGCGATTGATGTCCTTGAATACCTGGGTTTGCTTCATTTCAGTTTGGCAAAAGAAACCCACCAAACCAGTAAGCTGTAGCTTCTCTCTCTCTCTCTCCCATTAGTATGCGACATTTACTTTCTGTTTTTTGGCAACTGGAACATCTTTAATTCATTCCTTAATTATCGTACCTAATGTCACCTATACCTGTACTGCTAATGGTCTTTATATTAGCACTGAAGCTCAAAATATGAAAGTTTTGCACTTGGATAAGGGTCTTACTCTTATTGAGCAGTTCAGCTACCAAAATAGCTGTTTAATCCAAATGTAATTTGGCACAAGTGGAATCCTTCAACCCCGTCATTATTTCAAGAGAGAGAGACAGAAAGAGAGAGAGAGAGAGAGGTCTCCATCTACAATACAGAATAGATTCTTTTAGAAGGTTACATTCTCACTGGAGAGTTCACAGGTGAAGAGGTGCACCATTTTCGGGTTTCCCAACCTTTCTGTAGCCTGAAGAAATGAAATGAAACCCTACGTTTCCTTAATAAACAAGTAGATTTGAAAAAGACATTTTTATTGCTCCTGGAGAAAATTTTAAGTAGGAGCTAGTAAATAAATAAAAGATCTCCACACTTGGTCTTATAGATACAGCTACAGATTAACAGAGTTGTAACTTGGAAGGGATCTTGTAGGTCATCTAGTCCACCCCCCCAAGCAGGAGATCCTACACCACTTCTGACAAATGGCAGTCCAATTTCTTCTTGAAAGCTTCCCATGTTGAAGCTCCCACAACTTCTGAAGGCAACTTCTGTCCCATTGGCTGACTGTTCTCACTGTCAGAAGATTTCTCCTTATTTCCAGGTTGAATCTCTCCTTGATTAGTTTGCATCCATTATTCCTTGTCTGACCTTCAGGTGCCTTGGAAAATAGGTTGACCCCCTCCTCCTCTCTGTGGCCACCCCTCAAATATTAGAAGACTGCTATCCTGTCTCCCCTGGTCGTTCTCTTCCCTAGACTAGCCAGGCAACCATTCATCATATGTTTTAGCCTTCAGTCCCCTCCTCATCCTGGTTTCTCTTCTCTGCACTCTTTCTTTCATCTTTTTTATAGTGTGGTGACAAGACTGGATGTAGTGCTCTAGGCGTGGTTGTACTAAGGCTTTATAGAGTGGTATTAGCACCTCACTTGATCTTGATTGTATCCCTCTGTTAATGCAGCTTAGGATTGTGTTGGCTTTTTTGGCTGCCGCTGCACACTGTTGAAATAATGTCTTGAAATAAGACTGATGAATTGGTAGCTGCTAAAGGATCCTTCAAAAATTTCAGGTTTTGCTGGGAAAGGATTATTGACACATTATTTGCAGAATATACAATAACTTAGAATTCATATCCCAGCCTAGCAGCCATCTCCAACTCAAGACATAAGATACACAAACGGATATCCTGAAAAGCCAACATAAATAGGAAACACCCCCCCCCAATAAAACCATTAGTTTGATCCCAAGGTGTGCATATGAATGTCACTTTGGTGGAAGGCAAATGCTTCTCTGCATATCAAACACACGATCCCAATTCCAACCTTCCCCTCCCCTCTCCACCCCTCACACACTATTAAATGAGAAACTTTTAGTTGCATACTGATCAACTTCCTCTGGCTCATTAACATGCATGTCTCTTCTAATTAGTGTTCTAATTCACACTGGGTAAACAGCTTCTAACAGCTACTTTTCTCCCATTAATCACATAAAATATAGTCTTCACAATCAAGAAGGAAATTGAAATCTGGGTCGAGGAGGGGACCATGACATAAAGATTCACTGAACTTGGCAGCTTAGAAAGGAGCTGGGAATGGCAGATTTATCTCCATGTCACTTGAAGGAAACAGGCTTAGCTCCTGGAAATGGGACCAAAATTAAATTGGTGTTTAATTTTTAAAAAAACTTTTAAACTATTTTTTTTTTTTTTTGCACAGGAGGTCCCCATCCTTTTTCAAGTCAGCCCACTACCCTGGTTTTCATAGCCATTTGCTGATTGCAGGGATGTGAACAAAATAGTTGATTGTTTGCTTTGCAAATGTTCTACTGATTGAGCAGTGTTTTCTCAACCTGGGCCACTTGAAAATGTGTGGGCTTCAATTTCCAGAATTCCCTAGCCTTTGTCATACCTGTGGTGGCGCAGTGGTTAGAATGCAGTATTGCTCTCAGGGTTCCAAATAACACCCCAACGAAAGTCTCCATTTTCCACAAAAAGGCTCCATTTTCCTCAAAGTTCTGTTTTATTAGAGATGTTATGTTGACACATCTGGGAAAACCCAAATCTGAAAGTCCCCTGGGTTTTCCCCAGGGGAAAAGTCAGTCCCTTCCTTCCCCTGCACCCACATGTCCATCGCATGGTCCAACCAGGTCACCATCCTGACTGGAGTTGTTTCCCAGTCATGCCTCTCTAGTGCAGGCTGAACGTCCTTGACTCCCAGGGCAAAAAATGTTGTTATGGCTATACATCTCAACCTGTCTCCATCCAACCCCCCCTCCCATTCCCCACAGCATGCCCATTCACTAAGTGTGGCAGTCCTAAAGATCCAAAGAAAAAGACAGCCTCCAGTGCTGACAATTGCAGGCTAATTCTGCTGACTGCAACTGCCAGCATTTGACATCAGTTATGGTCCAGAAATTAGATGCCATTATTTTTTGAAGGGCTGCTGTTCCTCCCAGTTCTCAGTCAAGCTTGTTGTTCTTCCCAGTTTCCAGTCCTATTTCTGATCATGACTTCAGTTATGGTCCACAAATTGGACGCCATTACTTTTTGAAGAGGTGTTGTTTTTCCCATTTCCCAGTCAAGCCTACAGCCTTGGGATAGGCTTCTTGTTTCTAGCCAAGTATTAACCACACATGGCCCCACCGAGGTTTGGAGTGAAGGTTCACTCAGTGCTTCCCAGCTGGAGATGGTCTTCAAATCAAGGACCTAAATCTGAGACCAAGGCCTTTGGATAATTTCTTCCAAGCAAGGGGAGATTCCACCTGCACCAAAGTAGTAGAATTGAGAACAAGCTTGGCCATTTGCTTCTACTTAGTCTCTTAAATAAAAAGAGGAAAGGGGGAAAAATTTGAACTGATTGTCCTCCATTACTGCTGTCATCTTTAATACACGGCTGCAAAAGGAGATGGGAGAAAGAATAATTTTCATTTACTACAGAGAAAAGGAAAAAGGTCTCATTGCCATGGCATTCTATCAAATCTGATCAGGCCTGATGAAATGACCAGATTGTCCAAATGTAAAATGAATCAAAAGCTAAGTTGTTTCCTCTCCGAATACAGACCAGGATTAAATGGCATTTTCCTCCCCCAGCCTCTTCCCCTCCCACCTTGCCACTACAGCCTGGTTATTGAAATTGGTGGGAGTTGAAATCGCTTTGGATGGGCTCAGGGTTTTTAGCATCGAAAGAAACTAAAATGGAAAGAACATAAGAATAGGGAGGCTTCAGCGGCATATTGATTTAATATAGATTGAGCAGAGGCAAAAGGAAGGTGGGGAGGGGAAAACAATTTCCCAACAAGCAAATTGGAACTCCATGTTGCCTTATTAAAAGACTTGGCAACAGATAAACTGCCTGTGTGCCTTGCCCTCCATCCTTGATGAAGCAGATGGTTAGGAGATATAATCACCTGTTGCATAGCACTTCACTAATGCTGCTAGGGACAGTTGGAAGATGATAGATGATAGATGATAGATAGATAGATAGATAGATAGATAGATAGATAGATAGATAGATAGATAGATAGATAGATAGATAGATAGATGATAGATGATAGATATAGATATAAATATGAGAAAGAGAGAGAGAGAGAGAGATGTGTGTATACATGTTACCCCAAGGGCAACTGGGCTTTCCTAAAGATATTTCACTTTTCATCCAAGAAACTTCTTCAGTTGTGACTGAATGGTGGAGGATGGAAAGACTTAGATCCATCAAAACAGTTTTGAAGGTGCTGTATAGTTTACCAAAATGACAGCCTTATAGTGGGCCTTTTCAGAGCACCATGCAACAACTGGAGTGAGGAGAACACTCTAAGACAGGGGTGTCAAACTCGATTTCATTGAAGGTTTGTGTTTGACCTCGAGGGGGACAGGTGGGCATGGCCAGTTTGACATCACTCATATTGGGGGCACCTGTGGTAGCTTGAGCATTCTGCCAGCAAAAATGGTCTTGTGAGCTCTGCTTTCAGCTGGGACGGCCTCCTGCAACCCCGTGAAAACGGAGCTCGGGAGAGTGCTTTTGAGCTTTGTTTTTGCTGGCAGAGGCATTGTGGGGCAGTCCTTTGCTGTTTCCAGGGTGGCCCCATGAGCCAGATCTAAACACCCCATGGGCCAGATCTAGCTTGTGAGCCTTGAATTTAACATCCCTGCTCTAAGAGCATCTTGTATTCCCTTCTTTTGCCATTTTAATTTTCTCACATTTTTTAGCCTCTGACACTCTCTCACTGAGACAAAAGACAAAAAGCAAAGGTCCTCTTTAGATTACTTCTTTCTGCCACAGGTGCAGGTCTCCCAGCCACCCTAATTGGGGGTATCAATCTTGCTGTGACAATAACCAACTTTCAATCTAAAAATGCATCAGGGAGAACAATACTTATTTCCATCTCCAAGGGCCACTTCTGGCACAGCATATGAGATTTCTGCCCTTGCTTGAAAGCATTTTCAGTCCAAGGCCAACTTTGATGAAAGTTCTCTGCTGGCTGTGCTAGACTATTGAGAGAGCCGTTAACACCAAAAGGCTGGTGCTTATTTATTTACAAAATTTCAAAGCCATTTTCTGTCCCTTGTTCCCCAAACACCAGACAAAGCAGACATATAAAACAGCTTAAATCTGCAAAAAATTAGTTTTAGAGGTCAAGTTGTCTGGGTTTGATATAGATTTGGACTAGCAATCAATAGGAAGTAAGTCTGGCCTTTAAGCTTCTCTGAGCATCAGAAGAAATAGGAGATGAAAGTTTTTTCAAGGTTCCTAAGACTGGAAAAGAATACCAGGTATCCTGAAGAACTGGCTGTTCCTGAGGGCTGAGGTGCCATATCACTTTCCACTAAAGAGTTTTATGTGCGCAGTGATGCATTTTTGGAGACTGGTGATAATTTGGAGCAAGCAAGTCTTCACCCAACATTCTCCATATGGATGTCAGTCCCAAAGACCAAGAAAGATATACAGAGTTTCTTCTTCAACTGCATTCAGTTTTGGTCACTACAATGTAAAAAAAAGATGTTGAGACTCTAGAATGAGTACAGAGAAGAGCCACAAAGATGATTAGGCATAAAGAATGGTTGCGGGAACTGGGTATATCTCTAGTGAAAAGGAGGACCAGGGGCGACATGATAGCAATGTTTCAATATCGCAGGGGCTGCCACAAAGAAGAGAGAGTCAAGCTATTTTCCAAAGCACCTGAGGGCAGGACAGGAAACAATGGGTGGAAATTAATCAAGGAGAGAAGCAGCCTAGAACTAAGGAGAAATTTCCTGACAGTTAGAATAATGAATCAGTGGAAAAACTTTCCTCCAGAAGTTGTAAATGCTCCAACACTGGGAGTTTTTAAGAAGAGATTGGATAACCATTTGTCTAAAATAGTATAGGATTTCCTGCTTGCACAATGACACCGTGAGAAAACTGAGACTGTTTTATAATTGTTCATACGATGCTAATCTGCCCTATTATACAGGAATAACTCACAGGATGTATCAGCAGGGAGATTTTCAGTTTCATAATAAGATAAATCCATGAAGTAAGGCAATTTTAGGCCCTGTCACACTGGCCGACGGATGCAAAATGTTTATAAAAAGGACACAGCAGACGAGAAAAATGTTCCATCCATTGTTATCCGCTCTCAAAAGTGCCCCGAATTTGCATAACCGAGCAGACACACGGAAAGGTAACGGACAGGGGGAGGACGGTAGGGCAGAATGGAGACAAGCAGATGCCTCCTTGGAAGCCTAGCAGATGTGAAGCGGATGGAAGCGGATGGCACAATCCGCAAAGGCATCCCAGGGGAGCACAGCAAAGCGAGACGTGGAACGGAAAGAGCCAGGATGCTTGAGCGGATGCACAGCGGATGCCGAGCGGATGAAGGCGGAATGCCTAGCAATGCCTATAGCGGAAAGCCGCTAGCGGATGCCTAGCATTCACGTGCGCATTGCGGGGAGGATGCATTGCGTCAGCCCCACAGGATATCACAAGGGAAGAGCTTCCCAAAGCAAGGGTCAACCATTCAGAAGAAAAGACCTGCTTCCAGACACATGCTTTGCCAAGCCAGCAACCGCAAACAACCATGGGGAAGAAATGAAGCCTCTGCCATCTGCTGGCCAGCCCTGGGTAAGAGGGACAAGGGCACCCTCCCACCCCCTGGCCCTGACTCTGCTTTCTGCTGGGGCTTTCTGGCTGCCCAGGGCTTGTTCTTTCTGGGTGTTGGGGCTTCTGCTGGATGCTGCTTCTGGAGGTGGTGCCTTCTGCTGAATGCTGCTGCTTCTGGTGGTGTGGCTTCTGCTGGTGCTTACTCTGCTGATTGCTGCCCTTCTGGTGGTGGTGCTTCTGCTGAATGCTGCTTTGGTTGTTGGTGCTTCTGCTGGTGCTTACTCTGCTGGCACGCTCCTGGGGGTGGTGCTGGCTTCTGCTGTTGCTTACTCCTGCTGGGCACTGGCTTCCTGTGGCTTGTTTGCCTTCTGCTGGTGCTTTACTCTGGCTGGCAACTGCTCCTGGTGCTGGTGCTTCTGCTGGTGATTTATCTGCTGGCACTGCTCCCTGGTGCTGGGCTTTCTGCTGGGGTTATCCTCTGCTGGTGGCTGCGTCCTGGGTCCTGCTGGTCTTGCCTGGCTCTCCTGGTCATGCTCGTGCTCCTTATCCAGCTCCAGCCCTGGTCCTGCTGGTGCTACTGGTGCTCCCTGGTTGCTCCTGTCCTGCTGAGTGCTGCTGTCCTGCTGGTCCTGCTTTTTGCCTGCTACTGTGTTGCCTGCTTGCTGTGGGTGGTGGGTGGTGTGGAGGAGCAGCCCCTCAACCTCGAAGCCCCTCTGTATGAAGGGCCTATCATGGCCCTGCAAAGGGAAGAAGGAGCTAGACGCGTGAAACGGGAGAGGAGGCAATACTTCCATCGAAGAGGAAAACATGAAGGAATGAGTGTGGATATGGCTGAGGGAAGAACGAGTATTCTATGGCGGAAGGGACACAGGCCTCTTATCGAGACAACCAGAAAGGAAAGCAGGCTGCTTGGAGAGAGAAAGGGGCGGAGAGCCTGGGCTACACCTTCGGAGGCTCAGCTGATGGGAAAGCACATGCACACCTGGTACACGGAAGCTGCACCTCAAGAAATCTGGCCAGGCCCGCGGTCCAGCCTGAACGGACAGATGGAGCCTATATGTGATGGGCCAAAGTGCAGCCTTTCCTGGAGGTGAGATTCGCCAACCAAGGAGCAGCCCTCTCACAACCTCTTCTCTCAAGGCCAGCCTGCCTGAGAGCCAGTCCCTCTTCTGCAAAGAGTCAAGCTCTGTGTCCAGGCAGGTATCTGTGGAGCATGCTGCATGATGGAGAAACCCCCCCCCGACAGCGTACTACCATGGTGGAGTGCGTGGAGGACTTCCCTGGATGCAAGTGGGAGAAAGAGACAACGGCTAACTTCACCACAGCCCCAACCCGCATCCACTCCTGCTCCCCTCGCAAGAGAAAGGCAGAGAGCAGACCGGAAGGGCAGAGCCACAACTGTCCTGCTGGAGATAAGAGACACCAATCAGGAGCAGTGGTAGATCTTCCTCTCTCAGCTGTAACACACCGACGCCCCATCCCTCCAACCAGCAAGCCCTTCCTCACCATAATGTCAACCAGACCCTCCATGAACACGTCGGAACCCCCAGGTACGCAGGTTGTGGTGGAGGACAGGATCACGCGATTCTTCCTTCAACAACCCTCCAGACCAAGGATGAACCTGCTTCCCAACCCAGTCCAGGGCCCTGCCTCCTCCACCCAGGTGATGTCATGCCTTCAAAGGCTTTCCACAGGCCCTCCCCTCCCAAGGCTAAATGGCTATTCCAGAGGTCCAGAGCACAGGCACGCCCTTCCCCAAGACCAGGCCACAGGTACCATTGACGCCAACCGGTTGCCACTTGAAATGCACCGATGCCAGCCAGCCAAACCGATGCCAGCGCACGCCAACCCGATGCCGCCACGCCACTGATGCCACCCATGCCACTTGATGCCACCCACGCCACAAGATGCCACCTAATGCCGTCCCTCACCCAGCTGCAAGACCAGACAGCCCGCAACTACCTGGCTTTCCTTCTCCACCCGCAACAGCCAAGCCCGGCCTCAAGTACATCTTGTCATCGGTACTGGGGCTGAAACCATCCATGTCATGGAGGAAGGGGCTCTTCAACATCACTGGGGCTGAGCAGCTTTGTCTGAAGGAGCTTCCTCAAACACCTGTTGTCCTCTTCAGGGCAGACACCCCAGTGGGGGCTTCAGATCAGCAACTCCAGCAGCAGCCACCCCTCCACAAGCACCTGGACCCTTCACCCTGAGACTGGGGCACGCCTGCCGAGGTGACCAAGAAGAGTGCCAAGAGACTGGGTGGCTACTGTTGATTTTTTTTTGCTTTGGACACTTTGTACTTTGGGTCAGTTTTTCTTTTTACAGCTTTGTTATTAAAAAAATTATCTTTGCTTCACACACTTTGCTTCATCTTTTATTTTGTAAATAAAGTCTTGGTGGAAACTTTTAGAATTTTGATTTAAGCTTTGCATGCTTGTGGATGGGTTAAATAGCAGTGGGATGGGCCAGGGATACCTGTTGGGATGGTGATAGCTTGTGGGATGGGCCAGGGATAACTGTGGGATGGGTAAAGCTTGTGGGGATAGATAAACCTCCAACGCAAGCAAAGTGGGACACTGTATGGTCACCATCACCCAGGTGCCATAACCTATGCCCTTTTATTATCAATAATAATTGTAATCATTTCATCCACACATGTCCCAATCATAAACACAACTCTTATTAAAATTGCCCCTGTTCATTGTAGGCCCACCCAACAATAACATGGCCCAAATCTCATCCGTGTTGATGAGACAGGCTGAAGGAAGCATCCCCATTTATCCCATCCTATCATCATGACCTTTGCCACTCACTGCTCCAGCCTGAGGGAGTTTGCACCAGTGGTTTTCAGGAGGTGGTGCTGCTTCTTCCCTTCACGTGAGGGCTCTTGTGGGGCCTTGCCATCCACAGTGGCCTATCAGGTTTCGCCTTGCCTCCCATTCCGCCAGGCTCCCATGTCCCATTGCTTGTTGAGGTCCACGAGCCTGTCTGGCAAGAACTGGGTAGCGGGTGTGGCATGAAGATTTGTGCAGGAATGCAGCAAGCTTCCACAATGCTCCTCACGGTCTCTGGGCTATGCTGCCATGGTGGTGAGAAGTACTGGAACCTGTTGGCAAGAGATGCCAAAGGCCGTTGTCCACCACCCGCCTTGCCCTGGACAGCCTGTCGTTGGAAAGATCCTCTTCTTCACGGGTGGAGGCATCTGGAAAGTGTAGGGACTTCATGAGGTAGGTTCTGAGGGAGAAGGCGTCAATCCGCCAGATGAAGTTAGGGCAATCTTGGCCGTGTTTGCCTTGGGTAGGGGGTCTGGATCTGGGAAGCCCATGACTGAGGTTTGCATTTCAAAGCCCCTCCTTGAGGTTGACTTTGGCAATTGTTAGCTGGGCATCTGACAGCTGAACACCGTTGCCTGAAAAGCATCCGATTGTACGTGGAACTTGTAGTCACATCGACCATGGCGAAGAGGATTATGGCTGCCAGAAGCCCTTGTTAGTTGAAATAAGTGGACCCTGAGTTGGCTGGTGCTTTTGCAGGCCACGTGCTTGCCATCTATGGCTCCAACGGTGTGGGGGAAGTTCACCTCTGATACCACTGCTCTGCAACTTTCTCTCCATCCTTCTTCCAGGTGGAGGGGCACTGGAGGAGCTCCTCCCAGGTATTCTTCGATGATGGCCTGCACCAACTTCTCTGACCATAAATGCCTGATGGTGTTGAGTGGCACCCTCCAGCCCGTTACTGCCATGCTCCTGAAGGTGGTCCCTGAGGCCGTGGCGCAAGTGAGTTGTCAACCTTGAGCCCAGGTTCCAGGCTGGTCGGGAAGTTGGGTGGTTTGTCTTTGTCAGAACCTGGGTGTCAGGCCGCTCGCACAAGTTCATCAACATGGCTGGAGGCAATCCTCATGAAGTTTCTGGAATGCATGAGGTCTTCGTTCCTCAGCTCCACCATCATGCTTGTTTGTACAGTCCATGCTCTGCTCTTCTCCTGATCCATACTTCAAGACCCAACACTTCTTGGCACCTCCTTTTCTTCGCGTAGAACAGGTGAAAAAGAGCCTTAATGGCCTTCACATGTTGCAGAACGATGGTGGCTACCAGAAGGATGTGTTACAATCCCATGGTGGACATCATGGAATGCTGTGGGAAGAGCAAGAGGCAGATGAAGGCTGCAGAGGTCTGCATCAGCAGGGCTGCTTGACTAAAGCGAGATCCAGGTGAGTTCCTCCCCCTTTTTATAGGCAAATAGGTTTTCCACTAGGTTGTCCTTTGCATCCTTAGGCATCCTCTCAACATACTTAACTATCCCGAGATAGGTCCCCTCTGCGAACGTTTTTTCCATTTTTAATGCTTTCCTTTGCGAGCTGCATCCACTTTTCATCCTTTCTCCATCCATGCTACAATGTTGCCCATCCGTTCCGCGTCCGTTTCGCTTCCTCCCTGTGTCTGTTTACCGCTGGAGCGGATTTGAGTTTGCGCGGATGCGCAAGCGGATGCCTAGCGGATATAGCGGCGCGTAACGGATGACAACGGATGTATGAACGGATGTTCCCCGTATGCGTTGCGGATGCAGAATGGACGTTGTTTTGATAACAATTTTTCCTCTCAAAAAGTTTTGAGCAAGCTCAAAACTTTTTTTTTGAGCGGATGAGAACCGTCAGTTGACAGATGCTGGACGGAAATAGAGAGGATGAAAATGGAGGCAGTGAGTAACAAAACGGATGAATCGTGTTAACCAACAGAGGCAAAGTGTTTCTCTCCGTTTTACATCCTTCTTCCATCCGTTGTGCAGTGTGACATGGCCTTTTCTTTTTAATAAATTTTATTAAAGTTTACAGTTTAAAAACAAATTCATGTTTACAATTTTCAACACATTGTGGCATCGGCTTTTCCCATCTTCTGTTTATTCCTATCTATTACATAATATACATCATTCGTATTAACATTATACAGTAATTAAATCTATTCTTGTTATCTATCCAAACATAAAATTATCCCAGACCGTATAGTATTTTCTTTTTTCCTTCCTCTTGCAATTTCCATAAAAGACAGTAAGCTTATTCATTTCTGCACTATCATAATTTTTTAATTAACGTATTATCCATGGGATTACACTCCACTTTGGCAGTTTTGAGCATAGGTTATTCTCCGCTGCTGTCAGAATATGTATTATGAGACATTTGGTTTCTTTTCTTTATAAAACGCCTCTAAATTATCCCCAATAGAAATATTTCTGGTTTAAGTTCTATTTTTTCCTTTGTTATTTCTTCAACCCAAATCTTTATTTTGTTCCAAATTTTTGGCTTTGGGGGCACAACCACCATGTGAAAGCAAGGTAGTTGCCATTTGTTTACATTTCCCCAACATATTGGGACTCAAATTTGGGTTGGCCAATCTCGATGGTGCTAGAATGTTAATGGTACATTTTGTAACGTTTTTCTATACAAGGCTGCCATTGTTAATTTGTAATTTCTCTTCCAGTCTTTCCCAATCCTCTAATTGAAATGTTTACATCCAAAATTTTTCAATCCATGCTATCATTGTCTGTTTTACTACCTCCCTCTTCTTTATATAATTTTAGGAAGGTAATTATAAATTTTGGATATATATTTTTCCTCTGGTCCTAGTAAAATTTTAATCAAGCTGTTGAGGACTTAATAATCTTACCGATTCTTCCATGTCTTTTTTATACTTTGTTTGTACCTGCAGGTAGGGCCACCAATCTAATGTTATTCCTTCTTCCTTCAGTTTTGGATTTGTTTTTAAATTTCCATGATTATCTAATTGTTGATTGCAACCTGATCATTTTAGAAATATCCACTAGTTTTGGATTGAACATTGCTTCCATGGTTGAAAGCCAGCCCTTTATCTTAAGCCCATGTTCACAACTGCCCAACCGGATGCAAAAAGGACAACAGGGGAATGAGCAAAATGTTCCATCCATTGTTATCCACTATCAAAGGGGCAAATTTGGCATAACCGGAGCGGAATAACACGGACGCGTGGGAGGACGCAGGAGGGATGCAAAGCGCAATGCGGAACGGGAAGCCCAGCGGATGGAAGTGGAATGGGAGCACATGGCACGTCCGCTAGGCTTCCGGGACTGCAGCAAAGCGGACATGGAATGGAAAGAGCGGATGCAGAGCGGAAAGCCTAGCGGATGAAGGCGGATGCAAAGGCGGATGCACAGCAGATGCACAGCGAAGCCTATGGATGCCTGGCGTTAAATCTGCTCATGCGGGGGAAGGATGCATTGGCGTCAGCCCCGCGGAGATAACGGAAAGCAGCTTGGAGCCAGGTCGCCATTTTCAGAGGAAAAGAACCTGCTTGCTTGGATGGATTGGCTGCCTTGCTGCCCTGCTGCATCGTCTGCCTGCCAGCCTCCCTCCTGCCAGCCTGCTGCAAGCCTTGCTCAGCCATCTGCCTGGCCAGCCTTGCTGGCCTTCCTTCTGCCAGCCTTGGTTCAATGTCTGCTGCGCAGCCTTGGTGCCTGCAGCCTGCCAGCCTTTCTGCCAGCCTTGGTTCCTGCCAGCCTCCCTGCCAGCCAGCAACCACAACCATGCGGAAAGCACAGCAAAGCCTCAGCCATCCACTGCCAGTCCTGGCAAGAGGGACAGGGCTACCATCCCGCCCGCCTGGCCTGCACTCTGTTCTCCTGGGGCTTTTGCAGCATGGGTTTCGCTCTTCTTCTGGGGCTGGTGCTTCTGCTGCTTCTGCTTCTGGAGGAGCTTGATGACAAGCCTCCAGCACAGGTCACCACCACAGCAACCTGGACCCTTCACCCCTGGAGCTGGAGCGACCAAGAAGGAGTGCCAGAAACCTCATTTTTGTCTATAGCTTGTTTGGTTAATAAAGTCTATTTATGTTTCACACACTTGCTTATTTCTTTTTTTTTAATAAAGTCTTGGTGAACTTTTAGAAATTGTTTAAGCCTTTGCATGCTTGTGGGATGGGTTTAAGATAGCAGTGGGCGTGGGCAGGGATACCTGAGGAATGAGGCAGGGAATACCCTTTAGGATCGGGTAATAGCTGTGTGGATAATAAACATCCAGCGCAAGCATAGTGGGACTGTAATGGTCCCATCCTCCCAGGTGCAACACACTATGGCCCTTTATTATCATTATAATGTAATAATCATTCCACACATGGGTCAACATAAACACAACTCTTTATTAAACACCCTGTTCATTGTAAGGACCCACCCAACATAATGGCCCAATCTCATCCGTGTGATGAAACAAGGCTGAAGGAAGCATCCATTAAGCATCTTTATCATCCTGTCTTGGCCACTCCACTGCTCAGCTTGGGGAGTTGCACTAGCGTCTCAGGAGGTTGTGCTGCTTTCTTCCCTTCACGTGAGGCTCTGTTGGGGCCTTGCACATCCATCAGTGGTCTATCAGGTTCGCCCTTGCCCTCCATTCCCAGGCCTCCATGTCCCCATTGCCTTGCTGACGGTCCACAAGCTTGTCCTGTAACACTGGGTAGGGTTGCAGAGATTGTGCAGGTAATGAGAAGCTTCCAGCCGATGCTCCCTCACGGTCTCTGGGCTATGCTGCATGGTGGTGAGAAGTACCTGGGAACCTGTTGGCCAGGATGCCAAAGGCGTTGTCCACCCCCGCCCTTGCCCTGACAGAGCCTGTGTTGAAGATCCTCGTCTTTCACGGGTGAGGCATCTGGAAGTGTAGGGCCTTCATGAGGTAGGTTGTGAGGGAGAAGGCCGTCAATCCCGCACGATGAAGTAGGGCACATCTTGCATGTCGTTGGGCAGGGGTTCTGGATCTGGGAAGCCCACGATGAGGTTGCATTCCAGCTCCCTCCTTGAGGGTGACTGAGTTGTATACCTTGGGCATCCTGAAGATGGAATGCCGTTGCCTGAAAAGCATCGATTGGTACATGAACTTGTAGTCAGCATCGACGCATGGCGAAGAGGATGATGCTGAAGAAGCCCTTGTAGTTTGAAATAAGTGGACCGCCTGAGGATTGGCTGGCGCTTTTGGCAGGCATGTGGGTTGCCATCTAATGGCTCCAAATGGTGTGGGGGAAGTTCCACCTCTGATAACACTGCTCTGCAACTTTCTTCGCATCTTCTTCAGTGGAGGGGCACTGGAGAGCTCCTCCTTGTATTCTTCGATGATGGCCTGCCACAAATTCTATGACCCACAATGCTGATGGTGTTTTGGATGGCACCCTCCAGCTGTAACTGCATGCTTCCTGTAGGTGGTTTCCGGAGGCCAGGTGGCGCAGAGTGAGTGCCCACCTTGAGCCCAGGTTTTCCAGGCTGGGGCGGAAGCTTGGTGCCTGTGGCTTGGTCAACCTGGGTGTCAGGCGCTGCACAAACTTCGTCAAACATGGCTGGAGGCATCCTCATGAAGTTCTGGAACGCCCGAGTTGTTCTTCGTTCCCTGAGGTCCACCATCAGCTTGCTGTAAGTCCGTCCTCTGATCTTTTCTGGCGAACCATCCTTCGGACGCCAGACGCTTCTGGCCGCTCCTTTTCTCCCGTAGTAGAGTTCACAGAGCCTGCAGATGGCTTTGCACTGTTTGCAGAATGATGGTGCTGGCTGAAAGGACTTTGTGCAATCCACGGTGGACATG
>BHFT01065563.1:0-14164 GCA_004320025.1 Laticauda laticaudata | reverse complement strand
TTTAACTTCCAGCTTCTCATAGGTTTTGGTCTGGCTATTTATTTCCTCCCTGTAGAGGTCTGATATTTGTTTTCTTAGTACCCACAAAAACAAAATTCAGAAATACTGGTTTGCTCTATTAACTAAATCAAAATTTTAAAAAGTAGTGATTTATAGTTAAATAGGTGTCTTGTGAGTTTTTAAAGCAAGAAAAGGTTTGTGCACCCTCTGGTGGGAACAGAAATGGAATGTAGGACCAAAAAAAAGGCAAAATGAAAAATACATGTAAAGGAAAGAAAACCAGAAGAAATTACTGGCTTAATCCAAAAAGGAAGGCAGGAAGGAAACATTCTGGTGTTGCTTACAGAAACTGCCTCTCCATTAACCCTAATAACATTGTTAGCAGGACTAGACTTCCTGTCTCAGGAACTTCTCTGGAGTTTTTTTTTTCCTTGCTTGTGATACTTTGCTTGTGTGGAGCGACCATTCAAAGTTACAATGGCATTGAAAAAAGTAACTTATGACCATTTTTCACACTTACAACTGTTGCAGCATCCCCAAGTCATGAGAGGTCAGGCGAGGAGATGCATGCCTTGATGTGAGGGATATTGAATTGGCCACGCCCAGCCAATAACATGACCACCAAACCACACCCACCCAGTCACATGACCACCAAGCCACACCCACCAACTAAGCAATGCCTATAGAACTGTTTGTTAAATTTTGAGTCCCACCCCCTGCCTGGTTATGCTTGTCTGCATTTCCCTTTAGCGTCTATGGTTCTATTTGCATTCTTGAACTCCTCAATGTTCAAAAGCATTGATGTGGGGGCAGGAGGAGAGCAAAATGTTTTTCTGATCTGACTTTCCAAGCTGCCATGTTTAGACTCACTTGATCAGTTTTGTTATGTCTTCAGTTCAGTTTGACCAAAGATATAGTAAATGAAAGCTGAATAGTGCTGGTTTGATACCAGGAAGGGATGGGGAAACAGAAAGAGCCAAGAAATGTGGCAGTTCTATTGCAGTGTTTAATAACACATTGCTGTGGCGTTTTGAAAGTCTCCTTTACAGTTCTATACAGATTTGCTGCTATGAGTTGCTTCATAGGGGGAGCATATAAATTTTATAGGTGACTAAGTAAATTTAAAAAAAAAACTGGGCTGGGTCAGATATTGAAGCTGTTATTTTATCTCTCCATATTTTTCTCTTGAGAAAAATCAGTAGAGCAGATAAGATCTAAGATGTGCAGAGGAAAATAGTTAAATAGGTAAAGAAGCAAGACTGGGTTGCTGACGAGCAAGAAGATAAGCAGGACATTGTTAGCGACTCACCACAGGAGGTAAATAAATCATTTTCTCTCTTTCTGGAATGACCCTGCTATAATCAAGTGTTTCTGCTTTAGGGCAGAATTAATTGTACCTGTAATATAGAACACCATTGGAGAAAAGAAGAATGACAGTATAATTAAAAAAGAAGGGGGATGACAAAGATAAGAGTTTAATATATATGAGCAAATCTTTTGTGTCAGTTCTTATTAAGGTCTTCCTGAGGTAGGCAATATACAATAAAAGTGTAATAAATTATAATGACTGTTATTTTTCAAACTTGTCAGCAGGCCAATCCACAGCACAGCTTGCTTAATTTTGCCATAGATGCAAGTCAATGGTGGCATATTCAAAAACCATGATTAAACTATGATGAATAAACTAAGCAAGTCTACATAAGCCATTCATAATAATCCAAGGCACTTTCATTGGGGGCTACTGATGAGTGAAGATTTTTCTAACTAAGGGAACTAGTTATTAAAGGGAGTAGTGAGCTTGAATTTATTATATTAATAAATTAAAACAGGAACAGGAGATGTATATTTCTATCAGCTCTTCAGAGTAGATCAGATGAGGAAAGTTAAGCAAGCCAATACTATTTTTATTATAAGGTTATGGAACAGAATTTTTCAAGTCTGAATCAATTCCCCTTTTATCTTTATGAGAACTAGGGAGGGTTTTAGTTGGGGAAGTTTTCTCAGGTTCAGAAATCCCAACTCGAGTTTCTTTTATCTGACTGTTGTCTTGGTAGTGAATCTTCCCTTCTATTCTTCAAAGTGATTCCTTCTGCCCATTATATTGTTGTGGATGAACACACTTTATAAGCGACCAGTTCCAACACTTACATGGTTATGTACACAGTTTGAAAATATATTTTTTTGTTTGCTTAATGGAAAAAAGCCTTAGGTAATTGTTTGCCCTACTAATATTGAACACTCACTGTTATCAGGTTTTATACAACATGGTCTCTAATATGTTACTATAATACTGCAAAGAAAATAAAACCTACGCATCAAAGTATAGTCAAACATGAGATAAAATCTGATTCAACATAATAGTCTTCGGCAGGCTGACCCTTTACTTGTTATCATCTTGTATGTTTATGTCTAACTTGCCCAAAGACCATCAACTACATTACTATGAAAGAACATTTATAGGCAAAAACACCTGGAGGAATTCAAGAACAACTTGCGTTCAAAATTTTCTGGAGTTCAAGGATATCTAAAGTCATCATTTATTTCAATAATTATTTGGAGATGGAGCATGTTGGCTTGGTTCACACATTTTGAGCCACAAACTCCAGGTTGTGTCTTAGCAATGTTTGAATCAAGCCACTATCTCAGTACAATGGAGTTTATGAAGATGACCTTTGGAATGCAGCCTAATATGACCTTTTCTGACTTCAAACTGGCTTTATGTCTGCAGAATTTGAACTTTGCAAAAAGAAATTATACAAACACATCTGTTCTGGCTACTTAAATTTCTTTGTTTATATAAGGTCAGATATGGAACAATTCTGAACAAACTGTTTCACCAAATATTTCATGGGATATAGACTAAGAGATTCAAATTAATCTAGATTGTTTATTTTATGAACAAACAGCATTTCATTCATCTTGAATATTTTGAATATTCTAAAGATATGGGCATTGCATTTTTTTGTTAAATATATCATAGTGTAGCAAAATGTCCACAAAAATGACCCCCCCAAAAAATCAGCTTTTCTCTTGTGAATATACATTTTTGTGTCTGCGTGTTTTAAACTTGACTAGAACGACATTTCACTGGATTTATTATACAAGAGTTCTACAATATCTGGTTGTTCTTCCTGAGGAACGTCTGGTTGTTCTCAGCTGGAATTCTACTGGGAAGTGATCGCTCACTTCTAAGGCCTGTGAAGATATATATATATTAAGTTAAGAGACTATGTTTGGCCATCCTTGCACTAATTCATATCACAACTATTATGTATAAAGTTAATATTATGATTTGTAGCTGCTATTCATTGTTGTTATAAAACAAACATGAAGCAAAGATACTTCCTCTTCCCAATTATATAAACTCCAGACCATGGACTTTGCTATACATTTTAAGAAATTAAATGAGAGCAGAGGTACCCATCTATTGCTTAGACCAGGAGTCCCCAAACTTGGCTACTTTAAGACTTATGCACTTCAACTCCCAGAATGGCTGAGGAATTCTGGGAGTTGAGGTCCACAAGTCTTAAAGTTGCCAAGTTGGGGATCCCTGGTGTCGACCATATTTCTGAAGGTATAGAAGCAGTTGGTTGTTAAACAAACACAGTGATTGTTAAAAGGGTTTTTTGGGGTGGCAATGTTTTCAAAATGGTCACTAAGCAACCATTCATAAATCAAGGGTAGTAAAGTAGCCTTAATTTTTCTGAAGACAAATTGGTGATATTTAGAGAAGCAGACACAGAAAAACAACCATTTGTATAAAAACTCATAGGCTAAAACTTGCATATAGATCACCAACTCCACCTACACAAACATTTGCTAAGGCCAACCAGGAATTGTAGGAATTACAGTTCCAACATACTGGGAGGTCAGTGGGGAAGGCTGCTTTAGAAATAGGAATTCTTGCTTGCTTCCACTCTCACTGCATCTTTGCTCATAAGAATCTGATCAGCATCAATGGAGGACAAGTAGTGGGAAATTGCTTTACTACCCATTGCTTTATTTTCCCTTCTTGGTCTATCTTGGTTCTTCCCTTCTTCTTTCCTGATTGATCCCACTTCCATTCCTCTTTCCCCTTTGTTGCCGTTGGACTGTGATTACAAGTCCTGGTCCCAAAAATACAAGCCCTCAAGAAAGTTTCCCTGGAGCATGCACCAATGCTTCAAAACAAACCTGTTCTTCAGTCATGGAGAAGGCACTCTGAAAATCAAAGATATTGGCCGAGCCCAGCGTGATGGTATTTATAAGTGTCTCTCCATGGAGCACAATCCTTTACAGTGAGAGAAAGTGGGAACAAGACCATGGAATTAGTAACTACCTAAGCACCATTAGAAGAAATATATTGCAGAAAAGGTTGCATATAGTGGAATGCCAATCCTGGGCTGGATTCTCAAAAGCACCAGTGGCCTGCAGCCAGCACTTTGACCCACTACTGTGCTGCAGTATCTCAAGCAGCTGGGGAGAATCTCTCATCTTCTGGCTTTTCAGAGCTGTTCTTTTTTTCCTTGTATCCTTTGCACATAACACAGCATGAAGGCAAGCATGCAATAAGATTATAGGCAGGCTTTTTTTTTAAAGGCATGATGAATTTAATGTACTTTGATCCAATGGAACTGGGCTGGGTAATAGGGCAGCAGTAGTTTACATGTGCCATTATATAAGATCGAGAGAGCATCCTGCCTTTTTTTTTTTTTTACTAGTTTTCATTCAATTGAATAAAATATAATTTATTTTGTATAAATTGTCCAGGATAGTTCTGGAAAAATTCTCAGCTGTGGAGTGCAGTAGTTTTGCACAAATAATGTGATGGCCTGGATGTACAACCTTCTTTGAAACAGTTTGCACCCTCACTGGTTGTCCCATACTTTTATTATTATATGCCAAGAGAAAATATCAGGGTAGAGCTCGTGTGGAAATCATGTGAAGTTCATAATTTTTAGGTAGAGTTACAAGGATGCAAGCCTTATTAGACCTAGACCTTTGCCATGTCTACCTGCACAGAATTTCATCAGCTTCATGAAGAGTAGATTTGTCAACCATCTTTTTTATGTTTAATTATTAGCTGTCCAGAGGTCAATGGTCTAAACATGTATATGGTAGAGGGGGTTCCCTCCAGATCTGTTACCTAAGAGCATATTTGACCCGATAAAAAGGAAAGCTGCCTTAATTATTAAAAAGTTGGAATGCATCCTGTTCAGCTGTTTTACTTAATTCCATTCCTATTCAACTTTTAATTTTTGAGAATTCCTAGACAACTGGGAAAGTCCACAAAACTGGAGGAGCACAAGAACAAGTATAGCTCTTTTCTTTAAAACAAGGAGGGCCTGGTAAATTATAGAGCAGTTAATTGGGTAACATCCTTGGGAAAGAATGCAACAGTTTGAAGTGACTAACACTTTAGATGAGAAAAAAGAAGATTCAGAAAGATCTGGATGGGCTTGAACAGAAAACTGAAATAAACAAGATGAAATTTAACAGAAAAAATATTATGTCCTATATCTGAAGGAAAAAAAAAACCTTGAAAAACACAAAGCACAGAAGTACTTTGGCTATTGGCTTGGCAGCAGTATATGTGAAAAATAGTTCATGTGTTTTAGTATCCCAAGTTGATCTATGTGAGTCAGCAAATGTTATCCTGGGACGCATGGAGTTCAAATCATGGGATATAATTGCTCTACTCTACTCTTTCTTGGTCACACCCCACTTTGAATGCTGGGACAAGCATGTGTAATCAGATATCAACAAAATGGAACAAGTTCAGATGAAAGCTATCAAGAAGGTGAGGGAACTGGAAACCAAATTCTTTGAAAATGGTTAAAGAAACTGGGTATGTTTATATAACAGAAGAGTAGACTAAAGAGGGATAAAATGAAAGCTGTCAACCAGCAAAGCAGGTTACATCATGAAGTGATATTTTCCCCTTCACTAGAGAAGGCTGGAGGCTAAAGAAGGCTTCATAAAGAGGCTGGAGAGAATTTGCCTCAAATGATAGCCTGATAACTACCCACAAAACAGTTTTTATAGTTTCACATAACAGTTGCTATAAGGTAGAGAAGGAAGTAAAAGAGATTATTTAGAGTTGATTTAGGGTTGAGGTTTGGAAGAAGCAGAATTGGCTGGTGAATCATGTTGGACTAGGCAACTTTGGAGCTGTTGTCTGTTCTAGACAGATCCAAGACTTCTGAAATATTTGTGGGTGAGCTATCAAAAGTTCACTGAAGACAGATGGAAATACCCTCCGCTATGCAACCAGATGGAAATACCCTCTGTTATACAACCAGATGGAAATACCCTTTGCTATGTAATCTGATCCAGGGGACATATATGTATTAGAGCCATGTTCCAAAGAAAGATCAAGGAAGACAATATCTAGATAGCTTATTCTGGATAATAGATTTAATAAAGGTACAAAGTTTTCTTTCTGAAAATCAGAAAAGTTCTTTCAGCCAAAGCTGGCAGCTTTAGTTCCATTTTGCTGTATCACAAGACACAATACGAATTTACTTGCTAAGAAGCTGATTGGTGACCAACCTTCTCACCCTAGTTTTCTCTCATTAGATCAAGTAGCATTGGAATAGTTCCACCATTTAGACCTCTGAGCCAACCTGCTCTCAGCTAGACATACTTATGCCATGAGAGGATGCATGCTAGCAGTTGGGAAAGGTTGAATTATGGCCAGCCAGCCAGCTGGTCTCCATCTATCTTAGTCCAACTCAATTGGTGAGAGAGGCTACCATACTGTAAGTGAGTATGATCCTGTTTGAAACCTTCTCACAAAGGATGGGACTTATCCACCAAAACAGTCCAAGTAGGGAAGATGGACCATATTAAATGGTTGAAACAATGATGTGAAGAACATGGATTAAAAAGCAGAGATTTCCAAAATTTTCTTGAGTGTGTGTGTGTATGTGTGTGTGTGTAAAGCACTTTGTTGCATGAAGACTTTTAGAGTGCATGTAGTTTTAGTATTCCTTGCTTCAAAATGATGGGTTACCATGCCAACCATTTTTGATAGTCAAAGAGAGAATGGGAGGCCAAAACTGGCAGCTGCAGGCAATCTGGGACTATAGATTGTCTATTCCTGCCTTATATATAAGTTAGCTAGCTTGATTCTCATTATTTTCATGTTGTCTTCATCTCCTGCGATGAAATCAGCTAGAGCTTTGCCAATCTCACAGGACAGGTTCTTTTCATACTGCAAACAATAGGTAGTATTAGTAGATGAACTGAATGGAATAAAATGAGTCAGCCGGAAACATTACCTGTCATAGGGGCAGTGTGTTGTTGATTTCACAGTTGTGTCACTTTTATCATCAATTATCCAAACAAAGTCAGTCTGATTTCGTAATCGGATATTTTTCCACTGCTTCTTTGCCACATAGTCACAGCCAGCATTGAAGTCTCCCATAAATACGAAATTCTTTTAAAAATGAGATACATATATTCAGATAGAGACATATATGCTAAATATAGTACATAATACACATGTGAGAGAATGTTGGCTCACTCTGTTGAGCTGGCCTTGACTAACCTTAGTGTTCCAGCGCAACTTGACATCCAGAAACACATCGTAGAGTTCATCGATTTCTCTTACAGCCATTTCAGGCATTGTGTGTATTGGGATGATCACAAATTCCATGACCGCTTAACCAACAAAGAGAAGAAAAATGATGGATTATTGGCATTTTTAAACTCACAGACTGAAGAATTAGACATTTAATTTTCACGGACTTGAACCCAGAGATAATTTGCAAACAAAATAAACTTTTTGTGGCCCTGACAATTACTTTCTTTCTGATTTTCCAGTCTCACTGTCCCATCCCTTCTACACTGAATAATTATTTTTAAACTGGCTGGTGAGACAAGTAGGGTTGTAAAAGGGGAAAGAAAGCAGTTCAGCCTGTTGTGACAAGAGTTTCACTCAGCTGTTCTGCAGAGATGTCCCATGATGTCCCACCACCTGAGTCAGGAGAAAGCTCCAGCACTCCTCCTGCCACACCACCTTCCTTGATGCAGTAGCACCACTTCATGCAACTGGGTATCTTTGAAATGGAAACAGAAGCAACCCTAGTTGCAAGTTGGCTATGTAGAGCAACAGCTAGAGAGTAGTCAGTTAGTGGGTCAGTCTATTCTGGAAAATGGAGTCTTTGGTGCAATGAAATGGCTGCTGAATTACTTGAGAACAATGCAAAGGGCTTCACTTCAATTTGCCATTCTCCTGATCTGCTTTTCAAAGCTCCTGTCAGCCTTGGAAGTCATTAGCACCAGAAGCTTCCACGCTGCCACATTCCTGTGCCTGGGAAATTGGGAGGGGGGATTTCATAGAGTGGATGTAGTTAGACATAAGCATTCTTCTTTTCAGTCAAGGTCATGCATGGCACCTGGTTGAGGAGTGGTTTAAAGGATTGTCTCCAGTTGGGATGGATGGTGACTGGGCCATGTGATGGACTGTGGGGTGCGGGGGATGGGTTTTTGGTTTTCAATTGTTGGGAGAAAACTCAGAACTCCCAAATTCGGGTTTTCTCAGATGAGCCAGTATGACAATTCTAATAAAATGGAACTTTGAGAAAATGCCTGTCACAGGGTTTTGGTGCTGGTGTTTGTTTTTCTGGAACACTGATAGTTGCTGCTTCAATTTACCCAATAGTAGATCTATCGCTTTTTGGATATAGTATGGATAATCACCAACCTACGACTAGTCATTTGGTGACATCTCCCCACAGCTATGTATGATCTGGTTTCAAAGTTTCTTTTGGACGCTCAACAACTGACCCACATATACAGCCATTTGCATTGCCTCATGGCCATATGACCGTAATTTACCACAATTTTGTTGGAAATTTATGTTTACTTCTGGTTTCTGGCAAAAACCGGTCCACAGCAATCACTGGGTTTGCTTAATGGCTGCCATTTTCACTTAACCACTGCTGCAAGGTCATAAAATTGGGTCTGATCATATGATGACCTGTTTTAGAATTGTCAAAACTTTCAACCATAGTTGCCAGGCACAATTATAGTCATATGTCAACAATTGCCTGTATTGCCTTCTAAAGTGTAGGGACATACATGCCTTAAGTGTGTGGACCAACTGAGATTGATTTTTTTTTTTTTTGGCACCTTAAAGCCCTTTAAAAAAAACTTGTGATGATATCAGTTGTGCTTGCTGGAGTAATAGTGACCATAGCAGATGCATCAGACTGGTCTAAACACCATGTTAATGCAATGATCTCTGGGCTGTATGGAATCCTCCCTCTCCACATATACCCATTGATTTCTGCCAAGCACCTCAAGATCACCTTACTGAAACGAGGTAGTTTCTGCTATTTGGACACATTTTTTAGAATTGAGGCTCAAGCGTGAGTATTTGTCTCTTGGAAGACCCCTGTCCCTATCCTGAAACAAAGAGATGGTATTCAGCAGGTTTTGACCAGGTCTGGAGAACCAGTAGTAGAAATTTTGACTGGTTCAGAGAACCAGCAAATACCACCTCTGACTGGCCTTGCCCCCATCTATTCTCTACCTCCCGAGTCCCAGCTGATTGGCTGGGTCTTCTTTTGTTCCCCTGCACAGGGGAGCTGGAAAGCAGAAAGGAGGAAATGGAGATTTTGCAATATCCTTTCCCTGGAGTGGGGTGAGAATGGAGATTTTACAGTATCCTTCCCCTGCCATGCCCACCCACCACACCATACCACACCCACCATGCCATGACCACAGAACAGGTAGTAAATTTTTTTGAATCCCTCCACTGCTTAAACACCTCATTAAAACCAGGTTGGAAGAAAAGGCCCTTCTTTGGGTTTTGGGATAGGGCCTGTGGGAACATTGGTGGTTTGCCAAACAGATATTGGTTAGAAGAGCTCTTAGCTTTAAAGATCAGGGATATTTCTGGATATTCCAGATCTCAGGCTTCTCCAAGGATCCCATTTCTTCTGACTTTCAACCTTTAATCAGGAAGGACAAAGTACATTAACTGTATCTAACCTGTTCTTGGAGAGTTGAACAAAACAACAAAAGGTTCTCTGGAAAAGGCATCTTCATCACCTGGCTGTAGATCAGGATACTGATAGACTTGCTTCACACAGACGCTATCCAACCTGCAGTGTAAATTAACGTATTAGTGGAAGGTTACTGCTTCATGGGTGGACATGTTAATGTTGATGATTTTAATGCTGTCTTTCCAATTTAATGTGGCCAATAGGACTTACAGAATAAAAAAAATAGGTAACCAAAAATCTTTGTATGGTTCACTTACAATCCTAAAATAATTGAATTCAATAGGACTTAACATCTAATTAAATTAGGTTAGCAAAAATATTTGGTATAATTAGATCTAACATCTGAGGGGCTGATGCACATGGGTACTTGAGCCTCCGCTAAATTGGCTGGATAGCTTGTGATTTAATATTCATAGAATCAATTCACAATGTTACTTGTTTATTATTAACTGGCTTAGAGTTGTTATGTTTGAGTTGTGAAAATCCAGAAGATTTTTTTTTTTTTGCCATCTAATAAATATCTAGATTTTCACATCCTCCTATGGTACCACTTCCAACTTTCTTTTCAAGAAGTTTATTGTCAGTAGTCATTAGCTATTGTTGGTAAGTACAGTAGCTTTTTATACCTTCCCTATCTTAGCAACTGCAGATGTGCTAGATTCTGCTACCTGCAATGTTTCTTTTTTGTTCCTCTGAGAGCATGGTGCATTAACAGAAATTCAGTTTTCCTCCCATGTTTTTATTTGATTTATACTGTTTTAACAACTTGGCTTATTATTGCATTTTATTTGTCTATATTTGTATATTTGTAGATAGTAGATAGAGATAGATAGATGATAGATGGATAGATGATAGAGAGAAAGACAGACAGACAGACAGAGACAGAGTAGATAGATATAGACAGATAGCAATAGTGGCAAATAACTATAGCTCAGATGTAGAATGAGGGTAAAGGTTCATTCTCTGAGTATGTGGGTTGGTTTTCAAATGTTTCATTATCAGGCTAAGTAACATCTTCAGCAGAGTTTAGGGGATGCCAATGTCAGTGTTCTTTTGCTTACAAAGGCTTCAGGTGTGGTACTCCACAAGCAATTCCCTCAACAGATACATTGATGTACAATCAACCTACGAAGCCCTTAGAGTCCAAACCAACCACACAGCTAACCAGAGACAGTGCCGACCTTCAACCAACCTACGCAACCTCCCCACCAGCAGTTTACCTCCCAATGATCCTGACCTGATGTAATCTCCTTATCACAAGGCCCATCACAAGACCCTCACTTGACATACCCATGCCTTAAGCCCTTATAAACAGAAGAACACTGTTACTTAGCCCGGTAACGAAACATTTGGAAACCAACCCACAAGCTCAGAGAACAAACCTTCACCTTCATAGACAGACAGACAGACAACCACTTCTGTAGCTGTAGGCCTCTGAAATTTTTTTCCTCACAGTTTCTGAATAATATCTTCTATATTGAATGAAATTATGAAATCAACATACCTGTAGAAAAAAGCATATTGCTCCTTGTAATGCCTTCTTCCTAATCGGTTACTGACCACATAACTGTATGCTCGTTCTGACCGTCTGGGAAGAAAAATGAATCTGATTTTTAATCTCTCAGATCCAGGTGGGCATTTCTGCATTGCCCCCAACAGTTTAGGGAAAGCAGGAAGGCACATTGTCAACTCCCCCCCTTTTAGCCCACCACAAATATAATTTCTGTTCTTCTGCTCCCTGTCCAAAGCAGCCTTTTCTGGCTTGTGCCAGTGTATGTAGGGCAGTAGTCATTTAGGGACCACCACCCCCCCACCCTTTTGCCAGATACTTTTTTAGCTCTTGTGCAAAGGCAGGAATGCCTTCCCCCCACCTGCTCTTCAAGAAGATCTACTGCAGCTTTTGCTCTAGGTCAAGGGTCTTCAAACTTGGCAGATTTAAGACTCGTAGACTTCAGCTCCCAGAATTCCTGAGCTAACATGACTGGAGGAGGAATTCTGGGAATTGAAATCCACAAGTCTTAAAGCTGTCAAGTNCTGAGCTAACATGACTGGAGGAGGAATTCTGGGAATTGAAATCCACAAGTCTTAAAGCTGTCAAGTTTGAAGACCCCTGCTCTAGGTCATCCTCAGTGGCATAGTGGTTATAGCACTTGTGTGTGGTGACGAACAGCTTGAGTTTCAAATTTGATCCATGTTTTTAAATATTATTTTTCTTTTTCTGAGCCACCTGCTTTTCCTGTGTGCTTGGGAGCTGGGAGTAAAGTCTTGTAAACTCAAGTGACTGGAAAAACAAAGGAACCTTGCATGATGGACTTACAAAAGATTAGCCACTTAAAAGGAAGGTATAAATACATCATGGTATTTGATGCTCAGGGAAGGAAAAATATTAATTTAAAAAATCCCCACTTTGGCCAATTTACAAACTGCAGCAGACTTTTAAGAAAAGCTGGAAAAAGCAAGAAATTTTTTTTTATTTTATTTTAAAACTGAATGTTGTACCTGCTGGATATTAATGCTTTAAATCTATATGTGTACATTTCATTTCACTTGATATAAATGTATTTTTATGTGCATTTTTACAGTGTTATGCTCAACTATATTTGTACTCTTTTACTCAAATCTCTATATGAGGGCTGCAATTATGTCCATCTATGACAATTTAAAGGACTCTTTTGGAGGGAGGTATGAAGAAACACACAACATCTCACAATAAGGGTTCCTTTCTTATGTTACTATCAGAGCCAACCTTACTCTTTGCACATTTATTGTATTCATTTATAGTTTTTCATCATATGAAATATTTATAATTATGGTTATAAATATAGCTTTAGTTATTAACATTATAGTTATAAAATATTATAAATATAGTTAAGGTAAAAACTGGTTAGCATGAGCGAATAGGCAACAATATAAATTCAATAAATAAATAAATAAATAAATATAGTTTAAAATGTGCATAGTACAGACTAATATTTCATTCTGATCATCTTTGATCAATATTGGTTTTGTGACTTGTATACATATCACCCTCCCACCTACATATCAAACATATATTGCCTATCTTTTTATCTTCTTTCTTCCAATAATAAGAACAATAAGGAAATATTTACTCTAATTAGTGGCTCCATTTCAAATATTTTATCCATCTCAGCCAAATCTGCGTCCAACCCTGCCAGTTTTAATAAATCTTCATTTCTGCATCTTACCCATTTAGTTTCTCTAATAGAAAAGGGCATATTCTGTTCCTATTGTCCTTTATTTCCATTAGTAGCATGATATCACAGCGAGATATAATCTGAGGAGCAAACAAAAATGCTTTGTAAAGGCTCTGTGCTTGGCATGATATACCATGAGAATTGTTGATTAGAGCTCTAATTTAATTAGGATCCTAATGGTTATATTGCAGTAATAATGACATTGAAAAAAAAACAATACTGCAACTTGACTGCGTTTTTTGTGGAGAAATGCAGGAATTTTTGGAATTCATTTAGTTATATTTATTCATAATTTCAGTTTCTAAGCTGCCCATTCACCAATGAATGTTCTCTATGACAGCCCCCCCCCCCCATTCCTTTGAGAATATGTCCCTTTCAATGAAGAGATTATGTGGTGGTGATGGTTACAGATGACATATTGGGGACATATTGGTTAAAAATTGTAATGCTTACCAGGTCCTATACAACCTGTTATTCAGAGTTTTTCCTGAAGATGTTCCCTTTCAGTAGTTGCCTTTTTGTGCTTCTTAGAAGAAGTAACAACTCCTGGCTGACCCTTTGCCAGGCCTTTAGAGACATTTCCATGGAGCAGTGATTGGGACACCTACATTGATAACTACTCAGCAGTCTTTCCTGCTTAGGAATTACAAACTAGGAGAAGATCCACTGAGATCATGAATCCCAGATGAAGAGTAGTATTAAGGAGACCTGTTAGTTAATATTAGAACATATACTTTGAGAAAATCTTAGTAGGTATGAAAAATCAACCTTGATTGAAATTCTGCTGCTAATCAGGATACAGCATACAATAGCTATTTTATTTATTTTGATTTGTCAATCGCTGACAAGCTAATAGGTATAAATATACACATAGTTTTTTTTTTTAGTTTTCGCGGGTACTTACATGTGTGCTGTTCAGCTTCCTTCGGGTATTATCCCACGTCATTGTAGTGC
>BHFT01065561.1:0-42483 GCA_004320025.1 Laticauda laticaudata | reverse complement strand
CCCGTGGAGGAGGAGGAGGAGGAGGAGGAGGAGGAGGAGGAGCATTCCACAAATTAAGCCAAGCCTAGACATGCAGAGACTGAAGCACCTCCCACGACTGGATGCTCTTCACAGCTAAAAGAGAATGGGCGTGTCAGGTTAGTACCAATGCCCTTTCTCATCAGTCTTTCTTATAATATATATTGTAGATGCATACTTAATTTGAATTGAAGAGGAATCTATTTTAATATCTTTTTCCAATAAAGTCATGAATAATATGTCTTGTATTTCTGTATTGGCTCATTGTAACAGGCAAGTATCATGGACCTTATCTGAAAAAAAAAAGTAAAACATATTGGGTAATAGTTTGGGAAAAATTGTGGGTAAATAATTAGCCACAATCCTCAACTTGCAAAGATGCCATGTTAACTAATCTCAAAGCAATAGTTACCTATAAGTGATAGGTATAAAGGTCATCCTGCTATATGTGCTTTGGTTTAATGAAACATTTGTCTTTAATTTATCCAAGGCAGAAAAGCTGGCCACATCCACTTTATTCAGAAGTGGGGTAAAACAGTTTTACCGCTAAAAGGGTAGGGGAAGGATCCAGAAGAAGAATCCCATGCCCAAAGCTCTGGTAGAGTGAAAAAAGAAGGGTTACCTTTTTTTAATCACTTCCATTTGAAAGATTGCCATTTGGAAGGAAACAGCCTGCACAATATAAATATTATGCATTGTCCCTCCTTTCCAGGACACGGGAGGACTTTCAATTACAGCTTCTCTAAGAATATCCTGGTGTTCTTATTTTGGCTGTCTCTGATCCTGGAAAGGCAACCATGGTGCACAGAGGGGCCTTGAAAAACTGGATCTCATTCAAAAAAGGCAGACTTGTTTTTCCATCCCTTGCCTGAATTTGCAGCCCCACTCTTTACCTTGTAGTATGTCTCATTGTGGTAAGCAGAATTTAACTCTAGGTAGGTCATTGCCAATATATTTAATCAACCTTTTAGAGTCCCCATTGAATATGCCATAGGTGATTCCATACATAAATCATTGGCTCCCTAATTATATTCCTTATAGTTTAAGTGGAGAATAAGATTGAAAAGATTCAGATTCTATACAGTACTAGATTAGTACACTATTTTGCATAACCCAGTAAGTCATAAACCATGATTTACAAGCTATAGGTAATTCTCAATTTATGACAGTTCATTTAGCGACTGTGCAAAGTTGTGACATAACCACCACTACTCCAAATACTTATGACACAGTCCAGAGGTTACGAATGTTGCAGCACCATGGCAGTCATTCATCCTTAAGAAAAACCACAGAGCGCTGCAATATTTACCCTGCCTATTCCTCCCCACCTACCTGCTGGGCTTCCACAGGCAGGCCTGCAGAGACCCACTTATCTGGCGAAGATCTAGTGAGCTGTCTCCTCTCCAGTCTCCCTGATGCAGTTTCCTTGCTTGCTCCTGGTGCTCCAAAAGTGGAGCGGTGAGAGCAGAGGGAGAGCACTACACTTCTGGAGTGGCAGGCAGCCTCGGCGAGCCTCTTCCTAAGGTTTCTAGTCTGCACAGAAAAGCATTTGCATGCCTACGGGAGAGTTTGGGGTAGCGAAATCGCGATTTCACCATCTCAAAGCACCCCATCGGCACTTAAACAGTTTTTACCCAGAGACTGGAAGCTTTGTTTACATGCTGATGGGATGCTTTGAGGTGGCAAAATCGTGCTGCCTCAAAACACCCTCGGCATGCAAACACTTTTCTCTTGGAGACTGAAACCTTCTGGCGGCCATGATCTTACACAACTTCAAGCACCCATCTGCTTTTGCCGAGAATGGGTGCCTAAAGTCCGGCAATATAAAGACACCCAGAAGCTTCTAGTCTGTGTGTGAAAAGTGTTTGCATGCCAATGGGAGACTTGAAGCAACACAGTTTTGCTGCGCCAAAGCCTCCCATTAGCGTGCAAACACTTCTCTGCACCATGAATGGAAACTTTTGGAGGAGATTCAACAAAGCTGCCCACTACTCCAGAATTGGCAGCTGCCTCAGTGAGTCAGAGAAGCCGAGCAGGGCACGCTTATCCTGCTCTCTCTATGCTTCTCACTGCTCCACTTTTGGAGCGCCAGGAGCAGGCAAAGAAACTGTGGCAGAGAAGCTGGAGAGGAGGCACCTCGCTAGATCTTTGTAAGGTAAGTGAGTCTCCACAGGCCTAACTGAGTGAATCAAGATAAAAATAAGAATATTATTGCTGGCACTATGTTATTCACACAAACAAAGAAATCAGCATGATTCAGCTAATCTATACATGAGCTGGCCAAAAGGCTATTCTGCTGCTTGGGGTGTAACACTGTACTGGCTTTCCACCAAAGAAGAAAATATGCATGGGAGCACAGCTTGGAGGTTGATATGAGAATCTATATATGCATGTTAGTTTATTAGTCTAGAACTGGGAACATCATTGCATATCCATTGCTATATAACAGTGGTGGCTAACCTTTTTGGGCTCCTGTGCCAAAAATTGTGTGCACATCAACGCACGTGCACTCACATGCCAGCACCCAGAATGCAATGCGCATCCCCTCTCCATGCACATGCGCATGCAATTCCCAGCCCCACCCCCTCACCTGCACTGTGCCTCACAGCTGATTTTGCAGCCTCCCAGAGGCTTGAAAAAAGCCTCTGCAAAGCTTTTCAGGCCGAATTAAAAGCCTCTGAAAAGCTTGCAGGCTTTTTCCAAGCCTCTGGGAGGCCGAAAAAGGCCTCAAACCAACAAAAAAATCAGCTGTGAGGCACGCACATATGCAGGGAGATAAGTTTGCCTGTGGCTCGCGTGCCAGTACAAATGGCTCTGCATACCACTTGTGACACGTGTGCCATAGGTTCACCATCATGGCTTTATAGAAAGCTTCTCAAATACAAGTATAGGACAAATCAAAGCATTGTTGAACTGAAGTCGGGCAATAGTTTCCCCAAATCTCAGAAAGTTTATGATGGTTCATTAAGGATAAGTCATTGAGACTGTGGATATAGATTACGGTTTATCATACTATTACAAATCCTATGTAATGTATATTGAAAGTTATATACTTCCTTCAATTACTACAAAAAATAAAATGTAAGGAATAAAAGGAGAAGGAAAAAATAGAGGACGAGAACTGCTAGGAATAAAGGAAAAGTGAAAAGCAACAGAAAAAGGGAAACTTCCAATACAATACAGTTACAAATATAAAATACATTAATATTTTGATTTAAAATTTAAAAGTAGTAGAAACAAAGCTAGACAAAACTGGTTTATATAACATATAAATAATTTCCCTTTCTCAATTTATCGAAGGCTATACCCGGGACAAATCATTCCTTGAAATGGTGGTTGATATTGTTCAAGAACTAAAGCAACAAAACTCCAATCTGGTATATGGTAAGTTTATGATACATAAGCAATTCATTTCCCAGCCTTAATATTGCCAACAGGTGACTAACAGCCCTGGAGAGCACTAGGTTGAGGAAGGCTCTATTCATTATATATTATTGGAGATTCCTCCATTTCTGAGATTTTTTTTTTAGAGGTATTATGTTATAAGAAATTAGTATTAGTCATCTTGACTTACAACTCAGTTCGGAGATAAAGGAAAATTGTACTCCTTGTTCATACACATTTCAGTTACAGTTCAAAAAATGCATTCACTTAGAATGCCTTCAAAATGTGATTCCTCAGATCAAGTGTGGAATTCAAACATTTTTATTACTGTTTCTGTGGGCATGGCTTGGTGGGTGTATTATGTGGTCATGTGACTGGGTGGGTCAAAAGAGAGAAACTCACTTTAACGGGGTTGGACTAGATGACCTCCAAGATCCCTTCCAACCCTGGATTGTTGTGTTGTTTCAAAGCATCCTCTGAAGCTGTGTCTTGTGTCAGGGTTTGTGGTCCTTCCTTCCTCTCCTTTTTCCCTCCCTCCCTATATCCGTCCATCCANTTCCTTCCTTCCTTCCTTTCTTTTTTCTTTCTTTCTTTCTCCTCTCCCTTTCTTTCTCCCTTCCCTCCCTCCCTCCCTCTTTCTCCTCTCCCTCCCATTTCCTTCCTTCCTTCCTTCCTTCCTTCCTTCCTTCCTTCCTTTTTTTTCTTTCTTTCTCTTCCCTAGAGCCATGAAGACCTGGCTATTCTCTTCTGCTCTGAACCAAGATGGTAGATGAGCCCATTGTGATGTGTGTACAGAATATGTTTTTTATCACTAATCTCAATTATGTATCAATTATGTCTTTGATTTTTAAAGATTTTTTTTCTTTGCATTGCATTTATTCTTTTTTAAGTTTTATTTTGTACTCTGTGTAAAGTATAAAATTGTGAGAGGGATGGCCTTATAATTCTTTTAAATTCTTTTAAATTAATAATTCATCCCCATCACATTAATAGCTCTCCTTAAAACTCTCCATGGGCTTCAGAAAAATACATGGGTAATACAAGAAGGCAGAAAAGCACTACAGACTAAGTTGGATTTGTAATGTTATCTGAGTCTTGAGATAAATCTGTTAAGTTACTATCTGTTTTTAACTGCTATTTGCTCATGAATATAGAACAGAAAGCAAGACAATAATGTTATCTGATGTAACAAAAGACAGCTAACTATTACGTACATTGGCTTATCTCTTCTCATATTAAAGAGGCAATTCAGTTCCACAACTTAAAAAGAATTTGAATACAGCAATCACTGAGAAGCTTGTACCACATGTAGCTATCAGCTGCTGTCCTTGAGTTTTCAAACAAGGCTGTTTTGGATCAAATTATTATTATTTTGCTTTGAAGAAATAACACATTCCATCATGCTAGGACAGTCTTTCACAACCAATTTTCCTCCAGTTATAATGACATGCTAAGTTACCTCCAACCATCATTAGCCAGGGAATAATGGCTCAAAACTATGAAAGGCTGTTAGACTGGGAAAAGTTGTTGTAGGACTTTGGGCTGTTCCAGCTGTTGTTCTGGTCACTTAGATGGTCAGTGCTTGAGAATTGTTTCTATGATATTTTAAGGTAGACACATTACTTGTGATTTTGCTTGATTTCTTATGGGCCCATATAAAAATGCATAAATGACCGTTCACTCTTCCTGGAGAGAGAAAAGTTCTCCCAGGATGGGCTCCAGCACAAGTCCACAATCTTGGAAGAATAAAGCTCCCAGTGACCAACTCAGATTGGATTCTGCCACAAATGATCATTTTCTGTTTTTTTTTTGGTATTGCTTTTACAGAGATTCACTTCTCAGCATAGGAACAATTTTTTAAAGCAATGAATACCACTATTGTGTCATTTATCATGTGATATTATATCATTTTTGAAAATCTCTGTCAGGTTTCCAAGTGATGGCATCCATTTAAAAAGAAAAAAACAAAGTCCATCTTCCAAGACAAATTCTTTTATTTAGGAAAGCATCAAATTGGCAAAGCCCATGGTAATTCTGGATCTGACACAATCTGGAATTACCCCACAATATTAAAGGTTAGAAACAACCCCCCAAAAATCACATTCTCCAATAGGAATAATTCAACATTGCTTGATGTCATAAATCTCCACCTCAAGGGGCCCAAGCATGGACAGCTCAGCTCATTTCCCACAAAAAGGAGAATCACCTAGCCAAAATAACTCTCTTTATCTCCACTCCTTCTCTCTTAGTAATGTGACAAGCCCGAAACCCATCCCCCATGATTGCCAAAGAGAAAGTAAGAAAAAGAATATATACTAAGCCTAACTAAAATGGCTACACATATGTCAATTTTGGGCTTAACAATCTCTCTTGCACCCCATTTCTGTATGTTACTGGAAGTAGCATTGAAATTTGAAACAAGACTGACAGAGTTTTGTTTTAATTGTTACTAATTGTAAAGCATTCTTACATGCTACTACATGTTTCCTTCTTATGATTAAGTTTTGTCTTTCTTTTGTAGTGTGTGATCCTGTGATGGGTGACAAATGGAGTGGGGAAGGCTGTATGGTTGGTAATCCATTATGAACTTGGCCCATCTTCATAAACAAATGTATTATGCCAAAGACTAAACTGCTTTTGAACAGAAAGCTAATCCTGAGTTTTCATGAATGGACAGAAAAATCAGACTGCTTGAAGCATGGCTGCATAATGAGTGCTTTCTTAAAAATCTATTTATTGGAAGTGGCTTGAGTAATTTATTTCCCCTATGCCACTCTGACCTTTTTACAATTTTGCATTTTAACGTGTGGCTGTGCAAATATCTAGAGTATTGCTACTATGCACTCATCATACATTTTTTGCAAATATGACCTGAAAGAGCTGAACCATAGATACCTGAAGATTAGGAGACTGTATTGTTTGGAGCTTTTACAGCCTAGTGTTAGGGATTGTCAACGTTTGTTTTGACATTCCTTCACATGGAAATTTTGTAAATGTACTTTGCTTATGAGTCTCAGCTACCAGTTAATTGAGAGGAACTGTCCCTGTATGTGTTTATATTCGAACCCTTTTTACTTTCCTAGAATGAACTGCCTAATCTTCTAAAATTATTATAACTTCCTTTGTTTTTCAGTATGTTCCAGAGGACCTCTTTCCAGTGTATAAGGATAATGTGGTGCCTGTAGCAGATATAATAACACCAAATCAGTTTGAAGCTGAGTGAGTGTTGTTACATTTTCCATAGAGATTGGGGTTTTTTTTCAGCAATGAATAGCAGAAAAACCAAACTTTTAAAAATGTATAAACTCAGTTGTTGATTTAAAAATACTAAATTAGTGTCTCTTTAAAGGACACGAATACATTTTTCTCTTCTTTTCTGGATGGTTTTTTTAAAACTATGTGAAGGAAATTCAAAAACTTTTATGCAGTAAAACTGTTAATCCTCTTACTTGCATTCAAGCTAAGATAAAAAATAAAGCTATTATGCAATTATGTTCTTCAAAAAAAGCATTTTTGAAAACTACTGTTGCCAGTTGCACAGTGTGTAAATAATGCAATGTGTAGTTTTATCCTTAATAGGAGTGTTAACTAAGAAGATTGGGAGGATCTACTTTTTCATATAGATATGAATATTGGTATGTCTACATCAGTGGCTTTGTTTTGGGGCCAAAATGTTTCAAAACATTTCATGAATCAAAAATTTGTTCAGAAACAAATAAGACCTCATCTCATTGGCCTAACAAAAAAATAGAGGGGTGGTGTTATATGCTAAAGAAAAGATTGCGGCTAAACAAATCTATAAGGATAAAGAAGGGAGGATTCTGATTGTAGAACTAGGAATAAATCACAAAAAAGTAGCAATTGTAGAAATTTATGCATTGAATGGAGGACAGGAGCAGTTTTATAGAACACTATAAAACATAATTCACAATATAGAGTATGATGAGATTTTTTTATTAGAGGACTTTAATGCAATCACAGATAAAAAATTAGACTACAAAAGTAATAACATAAAGAAAGGAACAAGAAGAACATTACCAAAAAAGCTTCTTTAAAATGGCAGAGGAAGTAAATATCCAAGACATCTGGAGAGAAAGAAATCAGAAGGAAAACCAATATATTTACTGTTCATATAGACACTGCTCATGATCCAGAATTGATGTGGTGTGGATGTCAAGGGAATTCAACACAGAAGTAAAAGAAATTGAGATGAATCCCTGGACCAACCCCAACTCTATTAAATTTAGCTGGAAAGGACAAAGCAAAATTCCTAGATGGACACTACAAAAAGCAATCTCAAAGGAGAAAGATTTTACGTTAAAGATGGAGAAACAACTAGGCCTCTTCTTCAAGGAAAATAAAAAAGAAAATACATTCCTGCAAAATCTTTGGGACACAGTAAAGGCATACATGAGAGAGGTGGCTATAATCATATATGGCAAAAAAATAAGGAAAAAAAAGACAGAAAACCCTAGAAGATGAATATAAAAGTTTGGAAATGAACCCCCAGAAAGAACCAAAAAAGAAAAATTTAAAATAACTAATGGATTTAATTAAACATAAATTAAATTTTCCAGAGAAAGAAGTTCTGGCACAATTAAAAAGAACAAAACAAAACTTTTTCAAGAATGCAAATTAACCAGGGACATGGCTAGCATATAAGTTGAAAAAGCAGAAAGAAAAAAGATGGATTGGCAAACTACAGGGAAGATATGCTACCAGGATGAGGAAAATAAGAAGATAATTCAGGAGTTCTACAAGAAATTATATAATGAAAACAACCGTAATCCAGAGGAAAAAGTGATACAATGCCTAAAGAAAGCGGAGTTATCAAAATTACAGAGGAGATAAAAAATATGTTGAATGAAAAGGTTAGGATGTCAGAAGTATTTCAGCAATAAATAAACAATAAAACATGGGGACCAGACGGTTACCCTCCCACTAGAACCATATAAAAGCCAACAATGAAATCTTAGGACAAACTCTACTTGGAAGTATTTAATGCGGCGTTTCTAGATAATCACTGATCGGCACCAGATCCAGCCTGGTTTGCGGTTGACCATCTCGCACTTGTGTGGGGGATCTTGAAACGGGTAGTAGTTTTCCACAAAGCGTCACTTCAGACCATCAGGTGGGCCAGAAGACCATTCCTATGACCAGGATATATAACACACATGAAGATTTTCTGCAGTTGGTGCGGCTAGTCACCAATGTGGAACACTGTTGTTGTCTGTTGCAGGTTGTTCCTGGCATGGACAGTTGGATAGAGGCTCTTGCCCCCAATACTAAGAGACAGGTTGGCAGCATTTGGCCGTCAGTGATTTCGGTCAAGGGCTCTCTTATCCCCCTTTATCCTAAACCCTTAGGGGAGAAAGCCTTCCTAAGGGGAGCCAACCGAATTTGAGGCCACCAGTGGGTCCACGTACCCCCATCGGGGTTTGACCTAGGTTTTCTGCAGGCACTGATTTCTCCCCCATTTGCGTAAAGTCTGGCCTTCGCCTTCTCACGTGCAAGGTATCATTCTCTTGGTGGCCATTCCCCGGCCAGGCGTACTTTCGGAGTTTGGCAGCCTTATCATCAGGAAGGATCATGTGTGTATTCCATGCAGATAGGTGGTTCTGTGGTTGGACCCTCCTATTCTGCCCAAGGTGAACTCCTTGATTCCATCGGTTACATGAGTTGATTTTGCCTAATTCTGTCCTGAGGCCAACCCATGCACTGGAGAGAAAATGAGCACACCTTGACGTCAGGAGGGCCCTCGTATTTACATTAAAAGAACTTCTCCTTGAGGGATGGAAGACCTGTTTGTTTCCTTTCCAGTGTCAACTTGGGTTGCAGGGTGACACCTTCCACAGTAGCATCGCTGGTTCAGAGTCCTGCAATTACAAGGCCTATGAGCTTGACAGAGTCCTTCCTGTACCCCAGGAGAGATCACAGCACTCAACCAGAAGTGCAGCAACCACACAGCCTGGGCAATGCAGGCATCGATTCTGGGACATTTAGTAGAGCTGCGACCTGTTCGATCGGTGACCCCATTCATAAAGACATTCACAAAATTGACTGCCTTTGCCTCAGCGGAGCATCCTTTGGGAAGATGAAGCCCTGCAGGGTGTGCATGTAGGGTGCGGGACTCCGCCAATCCAGATCCCACCTGTAGGACAGCCATCAGCCAGCTTTGGATATGTCTCTCCTGGGATTCTGTCCTTCAGCTCAGTGGAGAAAAAAGGCATGATTAGTCCTTACTGATTTTCTCGGGAGCCGAGGGAGAATCCAGGTCCCACCCTGTATTCTGTCAGGTCGGAATTAGGGGCGAAATCTCCCTTTTTTTTTTTTGCTAGTATCAACTTGAGCTAGTCTGTTTGAGGATGAGGAACAGCTGAATTTGCTTTGACATGAGTTTCAGAATGGGGACCATTACAGGCGGGGTTGGTCCTATGTTTTTCGAATTGGTCTCAGAGCTAGGAGACTAGAGATACCCCATCCTGGATTCTCCTTCGCCGCCCTGGAAGAAGCGTTCAGATAGAACAACAACCCTTTTATTTGTGTTTCGTTTCCTGAATTGCCTTTGTTAAGCACTTCCAGGGTTAGTATGAATAATGAGCGGAGATATGTTGCTCCTTTGTCTCGTTCCTATTCTGTATTGTTAAATGTTTTTGTCATGCTCTCACGTTTATTATTAGTTTAGCTTCTGTTGATTGGAATATATCGCAGGAAATTGAATTGCTCTCAGTCCGATATATTTAAGTGGGCGGTGTTAACATGAATTCCATTTAACATTGTTGAATGCTTGTTTGGGCATCCAAGAAAAGTTAAGTGCTATTATCCTTCACTATGTAATTCATAAAATTCTCAGGTGTCATATCAGGCTTTTGTATTGAGTTTGAAGAAGTTTGAAGAAGCCTGAGTGGTGATGGCCAGTATGAGATTCTGCTGACACGTTGCTAACAACTCTCATCTGCATCATGCAGCTTCTGTATTGAGTTAGTTCCTGGTTTCAAAATTTCGAGGCTGGTCCATTCTGATTGGTAGGGAGGCCTGGGTGGTGCTGTTATTGGATTTGAGCGAGTTTGATATGATGGTGTTCTGGTTTCTTCTGTCTGTTTATGTGGCTTTGATGGCTTGCAACTCGGTTCTTTGTGTGTGGAGGATTTCAGTGCAGCTTGGCTCCGTGTGAAAGGACGGGTGCTCTTCATTTAGCAAGGCTGCTATTCAATAAGAGGCTGATTGATGGCAGATGAGAGTTGTAGCAACGTTTCAGCGAATCTCATCTGCCATCATCAGGCTTCTTCAAACTTCTTCAAACTCAATACAGAAGCCTGTGAAGACCCTGAGAAATTTTATGGAATTACATTAGCGGAAGTAAGTAGCACTACTTTTCTTGGATGGCCCAAAAAGGCATTCAACAAATGTTAAATGGGAATTCATGGTGTATAGCACTTAAAATATTTGGACTTTTAGGAGAGAAATTCAATTCTGCCGATATATTCCAATTCAAGAGGCTAAAATAATAAATAAACGGAGAGATGACAAAACAATTTAAAATACAGAAGGAACGAGGACAAGGATCAATTATCTCCCTATTATTCATACATAACCCTGGAAGGTGTTTAACAGGAAATCAGGAAAGAAACACAAATAAAAGGGTTGTTGGTCTATCTGACGTTCTTCTCAGGGAGCCGAAGGGGAGAATCCAGGATGGGGTAGTCTCTAGTTCTAGCATCTGCAGACCAATTCGAAAAACTACGGACACCCCCCTGGTCAATGGTTCCCCAGTTCTGAACTTGTCGAAAGGCAAAAAAAATTTTTTTTCAAAAGCTGTTCCTCATCCTCAAACAGATAGCCCTCAGTTTGATACTGCAAAAAAAAAAGGGAGATTTCGTTCCCTATTCGACCTGACGAATACAGGGTGGGACTGGATTCTCCTTCGGCTCCCCGAGAAGATTCGGTAGGACTAATGCCTTTTCTTCCACTGAGCTGAAGGGAATCCGGATGGACATACCAAAGGCTGGCTGGATGCTGTCCTACATGGTGGGATCTGGATTGGTCGGAGTCCCCACCTCTACATGCACACCCTGCAGGGCTCATCTTCCAAGGACGCCTCGTGAGGCAAAGGAGTCAATTTGTAATGTCTTATGAATGGGTCACCGATGACCATCGCAGCTCTACAAATGTCCAGAATCGATGCCTGCATTGCCCGGCTGTGGGTGGTTGCTGCACTTCTGGTTGAGTTGTGCTGTGATTCTGCTGGGTACAGGAAGACTCTGGTAACTCATTAGGCCTTTGTATGCAGGCTCTGACCAGCGAGCTACTGTGGAAGGTGTCACCTGCAACCCAGTTGACAGCTGAAGGAAACAAACAGGTTCTTCCATCCTCTAAGAGAGAGTTCTTTTAATGTAAATACGAGGGCCCTCCTGACGTCCAGGTGTGCCAGTTTCTCTCCGTGCATGGGTTGCTCAGGAACAGAAGTTCGGGCAAAATCAACTATGTTAAACGATGGAATAAAAGGAGTTCAGCCTGTGGGCAGAAGGAAGGGTCAACCACAGAAACCACCCTATTGCATGGATTCACACCGATCCTTTCTGAATGGATAAGGGCTGCAATATCCGATACGCCTGGCCGGTGGTAAATTGGACCACCAAGAATGACACCTTGACGTGAGAAGGCGAAGGGCAGACTTTACCACAAATGGGGGAGAAATCAGTGCCTGAGAACCTTAGGCAAATCCCCGATGGCTAGGGCGCGCAGGTAGCGGTGGACCACTGTAGTGGCCTCAAATGCGCTGCGCCCTTAAGGCGCCTTTCTCCCTAGGGTGTTGAGGCCAGGTAAGAGAGCCCTTGACCGAAATCACTGAGGCCAAGGCTGCACCTGTCTCTGCAGGGTATTTGGGGGCAAGCCTCTATCAACCTTGTCTGCAGAACTCTAATTACCTTTGCAACAGAAACAACAGTGGGTTCCAATTTGGTGACTTAGCGCACCAAATGCAGAAAATCTTCCATGTTTGTGTTATATATCGCTGGGTCATGGAAGGTCTTCTGCCACCTTGGATGGTCTGGCATGACCTTTGTGAAACTACTCCCGTTTCAGGATCCCCCACACAAAGTATGCCAGATTGGTCACGAAAACCAGGCTGGCGATCTGGTGCTCGATCGGGATCTCTCGCCAGAGAATGCTGCGTGCATGTTATGGAAGAGGCCCATGATTCTGGAAGAAAATTTGGCGTTTAACGTGAGGGTTGGCATCAGCATCAATTGGAGCTGCAGCTATATCTTCATTCAGGTCCTGATGCACCTGAGGCATCCTCAGGGTGGGATTCTGTCCTGTAGCTGCCTAGCCACCAGCAATAGAGGCCGAGTAAAAAAGATGTGGTCATCGATGCTCTTGATGGCCCAAGGAGTTGGCTTGATTGAGCTCTCCGGAGTGCTTCTTTCTCCTTCCGGTTCCTTGTCCTTTAAAACATCCTCTGCATCAAGTGGATGACAAGATGGGAAGACTTTAGGGCTTCCACTGGGGCCATCTACTTCTCTCGTTATTTCCATAATGTCCAAAAGGTTTCCTTGTCTGCATTTAAATAAGGTAGACTCGGACCCACTGGGGGGACATGTACATCCCACTGCTGGTTTGATCAGGTTAGAACTCTAGGGCACCAGTACAGCGTCCACCACAGATGCTTTCTCAGTGAACAGGAAATCCTCCTGATCCTCTCCTTCCTTGAGAAGGTCCTGAGTAACCGTGTCCTTTTTGAGATGAGCTGTGCTCTTGGCCTTAACCAGCAGAGTCTTGAAAAGAGCCAGCTGGAAAAGGCCCTTAAAGGAGGAGGGATCTGCTACCTCCGACTCCTCATCCGAAAAATCCCTTTCTGGAAGGAAGTCTCTCTCGGAGCCAAGCCGAGTGCTCTCTGAAGTGGATTGGCTGTTCTGCAGAAGCCTGCCCCTGCAGGACTCCTCTCTTAGTGTCCAAATAAGAAAGCTGGCGTAACTGGTTGACCTCTGCCTGCAATTCCTGTCTTATTGTTTGAAAGATCTAGGCTCTCATGAAGGATGGCATTTCTTGCATCCAGGTCTCCTCAGGCTGTAAGCCAGCTGCTGTAGGTGTAAAGGTGGCTGCAGCACAGGTCTGGCTCCGCTGGAGACTTGGTCTGCAGGTGCCGCCATCAAGATCCCCTGAGACAGCTCAGAAAAATTGTGAGAGGTCTCAGCCCTGATTTGGAGGTTTCCCTGAAAATCCTGAGTACTTGAGTCATATACTGCCTATCTGCCAGTTGGCCTGGCTGCCTGTTTGAGAGGTGGCCCTGGCTCCAATCCTAGCTGCTGCCTCCAGACCAGCAGACCTGGGCTTAGGAGATCCCTTTACAGCCTTCTCTCTCCCCTGCTGAGGAACTAACAATTCTTGATCAGCTCCCTTTGGCGGCCATCTTTGAGCCCGCCAAAAATAACTGTCACTTGAAAGGGAAAAAGAAGTAAAAAAACAAAAAAACAAAAAATATTCAGCCTAAGCTGTCAGCTACAGCCACAGTAGCTGCCCACCACTTCAAGAGACTAGTGCGACCCAAAATGGTGAGCTCAGCTCAGCTCCACAATTCAAAAGCCGAGTCAGGGAAAAAAAGTTGAAAAACAACTGCCTCTTTGAATTGCATCAAGCCCTGACAGATCAGAAGCTTGCAAGCTGCGCTGGCTGCACTGCAATTATCAGGCAGACTCAAGCATCTCACAGATGCCATGGTGCTCTGGGGACTGGATGGGAGGGTCAGGATTTAATTCCATTGGCCAGAACCCCCCCCCCCCCCNAGGCCACACGGGCTCTCAGGGTCACCTCCACCCAAGTTTTGGCACAAAACAGAAAAAAAACCAGTCCACCAACAAGGAAAGTCCAAAAATTAAAATAACAAGCAAAAAAACGCAAACTGGAAAAATGCGTGAAAAAAATGAAAGTGCTAAACCGACAAGCCGGCTAGCTGTCAAATCTGATCTCAGCCTCTCTGTGAAAAAAGCTTAATCCAGGAGGTGCATATTCTTCTACAATCCTAACTATTCAGAGCCCTTAAAGGGTGGTCTGAACATGCTGAGACTGAGTGAAGAACTATGGACCATTACCAGGAGGTGTGTCCTCAGTTTTTCAACTCAGTCTTTAGAGCTAGGAGACTAGAGACTACCCCATCCTGGATTCTCCCTTAGGCTCAGTGGAGAGGGTCTAGAAATTAAGGGGAAAACATTTAAATTACAAGTGTTTGTAGGTGACAGCTTTCATCTTGGAAGAACCACAACAATCGAGGCCGAAACTCATGGAGATACTAGAAGATTTGGGGAAGCTGCAGGATTAAAAATAAAGAAAGAAAAAACTAAAAAGATAGTCAAGAACATGACGAACAAACAGAAAGAAAATCTTGCCAAGGGAATCCAGATAGGGATTAACATATTGACAAGATGTACAACAATCAAAGAGGATAGGATAACTATGTTATATGTTTTTCAAATTTCATTATATTTGTAGAATGCAATGACAATAAAGGTATTCTATGTTAAATTAGTGAAGCAAATGAAAGATTTGGAAAAATGGAGAAATTTGAGGCTTTCACTAATGGGTAGAATAGCTGTAATAAAAATAAATGTATTGCCAAAACTGCTCTTTCTGTTCCAAAATATACCCATAAAACTAGATAATTTGGGGGGAGGGGGGAAATTTGAATAAAATGACATTAAATTTCATATGGCAGGGGAAAAAAACCTAGGATTAAATTAAAACTTCTACAAGAGGTTAAAGAAAGAGGTGGTTTTGGCTTATCAGATTGGGAAATATATTATCAAGCAGCAATGCTCACCAGGGTAAAAGATTGGATAACCTTAAAAAATAGAAGATTACTATCACAAGAAGGCCATGACTTACAACTAGGTTGGCATGCATTTTTATGGTATGGCAGCCAAAGTGCACATAAATGTTTTCAAAGACACCAGATTAGACAAGCATTGTTCATGGTATGGAGTAAAATTAAACAGCAAATTTATGTAGAAATTCCAGCTTGGTTATCCATTTTAGAGGCATTAATACATCCAAACCTTTTGAATCAAGAAAAAATTATCACATATAAGGAAATAATAAATAAAAAAGAGAATTGAAGTCCAGACAAGAGCTAAAAGAATAAGGGGTAGATTTGGAATGGTGGGCCTAATTACAAATTCAAACAAGATAGGGGAAAGACATGATTAGTAGACAAGCCACAACACTACATTGCAGTTTTATTGGGGACAGATGACAAATTGATGAGGAAAATTTATAAATTTCTATTGGACTATAAAATGAAGGAAGAACAGGTAAAGGAAACGATGATGGTATGGACCAATTTTTGGACATTATACAGATTTGGATAATTGGCAAAAATTATGGGAGCAAAATAAGATAACATTGGCCACATCATATAAGGAAAACTTATATAAGATGTTTTATTGGTGGCACCTCCCTCCCGCAAGATTGGCTAAAATGTACAAAAATCTGTCACCAATTTGTTGGAAATGTACCCAACAACATGAAACATATTACCATACATGGTGATCCTGCAAGAAAACTCAGGAGTTTTGGCATAAGTTCCAGATGTAGTTAGAAGAGATGATGGGACAGAAAATAAGAGTATAAATTTGGAATTATTTTTACTTGGCATTATGACAGAAAGATATAGCAAAGAGTACATATTATCACTGCAGCAAGAATGACTTTCACCCAAAAATGGAAAGAAAGAAATTCCCAACGAAGGTGAGGTGATAAAAAAAGATACTGATATGTGCTGAAATGGATAGATTGACTCCAGAATTAAAAAATAAGGAAGAGACAGAATACCACAAAATACAGAACAAATTTTATCAATGGTGGGAAAAGAAAGGAAGGACCCAGAATAAAAAGTAGGATCTGTAGAATGGGTAATTACGATAAAAATGAATTGTACAAGCGTATAAATGCACAAATGTATGTAAAATATGTATAATATCTGATAACATGCATGACAAAAAGGAATGTCAGGACGAATACACCGTTTCCAATATTTTAATAATTTAATCAATAAAAAAATTTTGGGGGGAAGAGAGTAAATTAGGCCTGCTTTTGAGAGACATTTCAGCAGAAATCCCCAGAATAAAGTTAAACCTGCTCTGAATTCCTGAAATAATAAACTCAGTGAAGTGGTTCAATCTCTGTTGGGAATTCTGCTCAAGTGCCTTTGAAGCTAAGGTACCAGCAACATTCTTTTGAGTGGACGCCCTTAAAACAATTCTGAACGCTGGTGCAAAGGCTAAAGGAGAAGGAACTAGAATCATACTTTGTGGAATCGTGGTAAACTTGTGGAATTATTGATACTTTCCTTTAAAAATGCATCTTGAGCTTCCATTAAGCTATGTGGTAGCCACAGAATACTATACTTTGGCTTCAATAATATATCTACTGTATTTAATAGAATGGGACAAGAGAGTGGTTAAATAGATTGGTGCAAAGTTTTTACAAATTTTATCTCATTTATCAATTAAAAGAGATTTAATTGATGTTTTTCACCAAAATGTTCCATGAAAAACATGGAAATTTTACTTCTAATGGGAAAAACAATGTTTTAAATTTTTATTTCCTTACTTTAGGTTACTTACTGGCAGGAAGATACGTTCTGAAAAAGAAGCAATAGAGGTAAGTGTGTTGGAAGCCAGGTTTCTCCTTCAGTGCTTTAACAGGATGATAGAGCTACATCTCTTTTCTACTAAAATTTTCCCCACTGTCCATTATGCAGAAAATTATAAATTAGAAGTGACTGTGCTATCTATCAGCAATAAATAAATTGGAGTATATCAGGTTTGATATACGGCCCCTGGTGTTTATGCCAATTTTGCTCCTGTGATAAACAGATTCCACTATAGAGCTTACTTATCCTAAAACATTTCATTGAGCAAATCTGTTAATACATCTATATTTTTTGTCTGGGGTGTCTATTGATTTCAACCTTTAGCAACTAGTAAGATTCCCAGTTCCTGGTATTATTTTATCCTTCAAATTCCCAACAATCCACATGTAAGACAAGTGGAATATTTTGTTCTCAAGCAAATTCTTGAGAATGCCTTCATGAGATTATACATAAAGAACTTTGCATTTCCTGGTATTATTATTGTTAATCTCCTATTACTATTAAGGAAGGGTATTTAAGGAACTATGCTCTTTTGGGAAATCAGTGTACTGGGAGTGGCTATTTCTTAGATTTGGTATCACCAGCCTTTCTCTAAAATACATGGACTTCATCTTCCAGAATGCATCAACCATCATAACCACTTTTTACAATGTCAGGATGTGAAGTCTGTGCAGTTTGATGGAGATCAAGGTTGCAGAAGGCTGTGCTAAATCAAAATAAAATCAGTTGTATTATACATTATCGAGTGGACTGTTTTGGTACAATTGGTACTGTTTTGATGACACAATCCTCTTAATTATGTCTGTAGAAGTGCCATTGATATCAATGACCATTGGATGTCCCATCCTGTTATTACTGCTTCAACATCTGTAGGCTGAATTAAAAGCAGTATATCTGATTCTTGCAGTAAAATATTTTGACATTAATTTTACTAATTATATTCTGTCAAAATGAAATTCTCATTCTAAGACAATATTATTAAATGTCAAATTAACTCTTAGCTGCAGTGAAAGGCCCAACTTTAGTAGCCTGCAAATTAACAAGTTTTAAGCTTTCGTTTGGCCACCTGTTAAAATCTCTATTGAACAATTTTCCTCAACATATTGATTTATTCCCATACAATATTATAAGACGTAGGAAAATCTAAGCTTCAGACAAGTAATAAAACAAGGTTGTTGTAATGTCATCTCAATCTTTTAATGTTCCATATTAATGTAAAATCACCGAACCGGTAGTTACACCAGTCAGGTCCCACCCCTGAAAATGACACTGCATTTTTCTACCATTTGCTCTTTTGTTCAGATATTCTCATTTTTTTTCTGTTTCCTTGCAAAAATATCTTTCTTTCTGTTAGTGCCATAGATCTACTAACTGAATAAATCAGTTCTAAAAGATTTATACATGCTTGATTGCACTGAAGCAATTTATAGCCAGAGAGATTTGATCTCTCATAAGGACAGTTTTAAATAATTGGAGCTGTGAAAATTTTTTTCTTTCTATTATATTTTATATAAAAAGGCATACAGGTTAGACAGTTATGTCCCAAGAAGCAGAGTCACCATCTCACAAACACACAAATTAGCACTAATACATTTTTTCTCATATATTTGGAAAGGTAATGGATATGCTCCACAATATGGGACCAGAAACGGTTGTAATCACCAGTTCAGACCTTCAGGCACCTTCAGGAAACGATTATCTGATTGCATTAGGAAGCCAAAGGAGAAGTATGTTTTATTTTTAATCAATAGTTTGTTCTATTGTTAGAGCACTTACAGGTAGTATGACACTTACTCAATTTTTCCCATTTCTGTTAATACAAAGTAAAAGTAATGCTTTGTTTTCAGCTACTATTCAAATATATAAAGCACAAATTGTAGAAATATACAAACTTTATTCCAATAAATATTTAAGCTGCAATCCTATCTCACTTGAGAGTATGAATTTTTGAATTAAATAGAGTTTGTTTCTGAGCAGATACTTAATGTTAGTCAGTGATTTTCTGTTTAATAGAACGTTGCTTTGTTGTTGTAATAATGCTCTGTAAAATAATTTTATTTACAATATGAAGGAAGATGATTGTAACTTTGCCCTCTTCAGTAATAGTGATGATGCCAATTATATTCAAGAGATATATTAGGCAATTAAAAAAATAACATGTTCTGTTCTGATAAGCTGTATTTTAAGAATGGCTAGGTGTACTTGTTCCCATTACAATTTGCATTCTTTTAATGCTGACGTTTAAAATGGATGGGATTCACCATTCCATTTTCTAGCTCTCACTTCTTTTAAAATAATTGGTTATATTGTACCTTTAGTATTTACTAAAGGAAGTCAAACTGTTCAGGTGCTGAATCACTTTATGAATGAACTTATGTGAGTTAGATATATCACCCACATCATGGAGAAGCCTCACAGGATCTGAAATGCCAATTACACAGAATTCCATATCATAAGTAGCTGTATGTTCCACAGGGTGAAAGAAAGCACTATGAATGAAACAGCTTTTCAGATGTGTTGACTCATTGGAGCATGTTATCGCAGTTCAGAAAGTGTAATTGAGTCAACAGAAAGTAACTAATTTCATTTCTAAAGATTCCATTTTCACTGAAAGAGGAGACTTCAGAAAAGATATACATGCCTAAAGATTGAGGGCGGGGAGGGGGAATCCTTAATTCTGCAAAGTCCTCTAGCCCAATTCATTTTGGTTGTCAAAGTCCAATACTTTATTTTTTTCTCGTGCTTCCACAGAATTGCAACATGCACCCAATATTGTTCATAGCTTGTTCACTATCAGTGCATCTTGTTCACTATCAGTGCATCACACTATAATGATGACAAAGCTATGCTGAAATATACTGTTCTATATGATTACATAGCTGAGAAGAATATAACTAACAGGTAATAATGCTTTATTAGCTACAGCAGATGGCACTATAGTGACACAAAGGATCCGAATGGAATCTCCCAAAGTAGATGCTGTCTTTGTTGGAACAGGAGACCTATTTGCTGCTATGCTCTTGGCTTGGACTCACAAACACCCAGACAATCTTAAGGTATGGATTGGGGTTTGTTTGTTTTTCATTTCCTCTCTGTATCAGTTACAGAAAAAAAACATTTATCTGTTCTCAGCAGGATCAAGATATTATACAAAATAAGTCTATGGATTAGGTAAGTAAAAGTCTGGGTGGCCATAAAATAATTCTAAAATAAAGTGAGACTCTTATTTGGAAATTGATGCTCAGCTTCTGTTTTAACATAATAAGAGTGATCATGGACAGACTTTGCATTGATGTTAAACACAGTATATAGTTTCACCCACCAAAGGAAAAGAAACATAACAAACCAACTTCTGTCAGGATTGGTATGGTGTGTCAGTTAGGACAGCATTTCTATAATAGGGAAATAGTTTAAAAAGTCAAACACTTTTATTTGTATTTCTTATCCAATTTAAACAATTAAACTGTCAATCAATATATGTGGCCAGAGACAATGAAGTGATAATACTGTAAAACTTTTTTTCCTTTTTACAATTGCAGATGGCCTGTGAAAAGACAGTATCAGCAATGCAACATGTTTTGCAAAGGACCATCAAGAGTGCAAAGGGTAGGTCAGTTTCATAATGATTCTGTATACAGTTATTTATTTATTTAGCATATTGTTCTGTACACAGTATATTCATTGTTATAAGAAGGTTTTCTAAAAAGTGTCATTGCTGAGTGACTGAGCATGTGATTTGCTCAAGTCCCCAGTTCAGTTTCCTGTACCTCTAGTTGAAAGAATCAAGTGGACAGATAATAAAGGATATTAATGAGGCAACCAGACTTCTGTGTTGATTCTATTGTTGATCTATTCATATAACATAGTAACTCATGGTTTACGTTATGGTTTAATTAATTATGGGTTTGAACAACACATGAAACTGCATTACAGACAAAACTTACAAGGACCTAATTATTATATTTAGCCCAATCTGTTATGTAAATACAGTAAGTTGCTGAGTCCCATTATGATTTCCACTAAGTCATAATATGATTTGGTGTGGTGGGGAGCATTATATAACGTGAGAATCCACTCATATATTGGTTTACATTATGTGTAAAACAGGCTACCATTACTTCTTCAGTAATAGTGACAAAAATAGTATTATGTAACAACCCAGCCAAAATAAGTCAGGTTTATATAAGTGTCCTTGCAGTTCAGATTAAATTAATCAATTGTTAATATGCTACAGATGTTTTCAAAAATTTTATACCTCTGTGAGAAAGTAATTTAACTTTCAACAAATCTGTATGTTTGATCTTTAAAATTAGTTAGATCCAGTTAGAAAAGGAAGAAAAATTATGATGCTCTATTCTCTTATCTTTCTTTAATCTAACATATAGAAGGTATTGCAAGAGCCACTGGCATAAATAGTTTCAAAGTGGAACAGACCAGGTGCATTAAAATGACAACACTTCTAATTTCCAGCCAGTGTGATGCTGGAATGGGGAAGGTTGCCCCATTTACAGAAAATAGTTCTGATTATGAATATGGGCTACAACATGTATTGGCATGGTGCTGAATAAGTAGAGAAAAAATTGCCAATGTTTTCTAGTCTGCTTTTCATTGTAAATACAACTTCAAAGTACAAATAAGTAAACCAAAAAATGCAGTTTTCAACATATGAAATTAAAATAACAGAACAAAAAGAAGATAGCAATAACTCTAAGACACATGCACACATTTTTTTGTCTTGATTGGCTGGCAACATTGTGTTTCCTGTATTGGAGGCTTTTAAGTGTGGCTTGGCTCAGAGTAAACGGACAGCTATCAATTATTAGGAAGCTAGGTTTCATCTGGGTGCCTTGTTGGGGTGTGTTTGAGCTTGGAGGTATCGGGGGGGAATCTGTTTGTGCCCAGGTGTTTGCTTGGCCAACGCAATATTGCCAGCCAATCAAGACCAAAAAATGCTATAAAACAGACAGAAGATATTAGAAACACCAATCAAGCAGAACACAGCAAACTCCAAGACACATAAACACACCACACCGACTCCCAACCAATCAGGATGAAGAAAAACGATTCTAACGAGCAGCCAGTAGGTAGCACCAAAAATTTAAAACAGAAATGGCTGTGAAAGCCTGACTAACAGACGGACACAATACAGAAGCCGATGATTGGAGCAGATGAGATTCTGCTGAAACGAAGACACAGAACTTTGTCATAGTGGGAATACCCGAAGGAAGCTGAACAGCACATATATATTATGTATGTATGCATGTATGTATGTATGTTTTCGTAGATTTTCATGGGTACAGGTATGTAGATCTAGTTTCTTTGCTCCGGTGTAGGATTAAGAGTATCTTGGCGACGTTTCAGTGAGGTCCCACTCGCCATCCTCAGGCTGGAGCTTTCGGCTTCGTGCCGGTGCAAGCAGTGTCTGATCGGAGGCCGGTCTTCTAAAATACTGGTGGTGGGGGCTGGTGTACTGGGCGGTTTGCTGCCCTGCTTCCTCTTGATTGATTGATGGAGTTGATGTTGGTATAATGGGCTGTGTGATGGCCTTCTGAGTTTTGTTTGTGATATATCTTGGATTTTTGTGCTGTAATCTCCTGGGTCGTCGTTTTGTGATTCTTTTTTCCCATTAGCCTCTCGGTGTTTTAAACGTGGGTAAGGGTTGTTGTGGCTTATTCGCTGGGTCCTGCATTGTAATCTCTTGGGTTGTTTGTTTGATCTTTTTTCCATTAGCCTCTGTGTAGTACGGCTTGGGTAAATGGGTGTGATGATCCGTTGTGAGATTTATTGCTGTGGTATCCTTGGTCTTGTGCTGTGATTCCTGGGTCATTTGCTGTGTTGCAACTTCTTGAGTTCTTGTGGTATAATTTCCTGAGTTTTCCTGATGTGATATCCTGAGCGGGTGGCTGTGATGTAGCATTCTGGTTTAGTCTGGCTTCGAGTTTGGGGTCTGGGGTCTGTGTTCTTGGCATATGTCAACTTGTTTGGTTTTGGGGTTGGGAGGTGCGACAGCTGGCACAGCAACCGTGGTCAGTTTTCTGGATGGTGCTTGTCCTTCATTTATAGGAGGGGCTTGGGCCTGGGTCTGGGGATTGGCGGTGGTGTCCCATGTTGTTTTGGGTCTGGTGTTGGTTTCCGTGGCTGGGACTTATTTGTTGGTGAAGCTAGCCTCCGATCAACACCTGCTTGCACTGGCATGAAGCTGAAAGCACCAGCCTGAGGATGGCGAGTGGGACCTTGCTGAAACATACGCCAAGTACTGTTAATCTTACACGGGAATACTGACCAAGTTTCACGAGATTCATTATGCCATCAGGCTCTGTATGGATGCGGGTCTCACAGCTCCTGGTTTTTATGAGCCTGGTAACATCTCTGATTGGCTAGGAGCCTGGGTTGTGTTTATGGATTGGAGTTTGATAGTTGGTGTTTCTGGTTTCTTCTGTCTGTTTGTGGCTTTAATTGGCTGGCAAAAAACTCTGTTTTGTGTTGGAGGCTTTCAGTGCAGCTTGGCTCTGTGTGAAAAGGAGGTGTCTTCAATATAGCAAAGCTGCTATTCATTAGCAAGCTGGGTTCACCTGGGTGCCTGCGTGGGGGGTGTTTGAGTTGGAGGCATCAGAGGGAGTCTGTCTGTGCTCAGTGTGTGGGTGTTTGAGTTGGAGGCATCAGAGGGAGTCTGTGCTCAGGTGCCTGGGTGTGGTGGGGGTTTATGAGTTGGAGGCATCAGAGGGGAGTCTGTCTGTGCTCAGGTTGGGGGTGTTGGAGTTGGAGGCATAAAGGGAGTGTTGTGCATCAGGTGTTTGTTTTGTGAGGTGGAGATCTTCTAATTTGAGAGTGCAGTTTCCAAATGATTGACAGTCTGCTGGAATCCACAAACACGAGCAAACACCTGAGCACAGACAGACTCCCTCTGATGCCTCCAACTCAAACACCCCCCCACCAGGCACCCAGCACCTGAGCCACGACAGACTCCCTCTGAGCCTCCAACTCAAACACCCCTACACCTGAGCCAGACAGGACCGCTCTGATGCCTCCAACTCAAACCCCCACCAGGCACCCAGATGAACCCAGCATTGTTGTCCCAGCTTGCTAATGAATAGCAGCTTGCTAATGAAGAGCAGCCGTCCTTTCACTTAATATCTTCCAACAGTCAGTGAGAGCAGACTGAATAGATTTATTTCCCAGAGATAGGCATTCAAACTTTTGGGGTCATTACAAAAAAAACCTGCATACCTGAGACTCACAGATTTCACAATTCTATTAATGTTCCATATATTAAATCTTCATGCACTGATCTTAAAACTGTAGTAGGGCGGTAAAGTTTATTGATGATGGGAGATGTGTAGGTTTAGGAGAACTGAGATTTTCTTATGCGCTGTTTTATGTTATTATTTAATTTCCATGGTATTGTGTTTTTTGTTTGTTTTCTTTTAAGCCCAAGCTGGAGAAGGAAGGAAACCTAATTCAGCCCAGCTGGAACTGAGAATGGTCCAAAGCAAAAAGGACATAGAAAATCCAGAGATAATAATAACTGCTACTGTGTTATAAAGGTTGTGTACCTCCTAACAATACACAATGTATTGATGTCCTCATTTTCTTTCCTGTAAATTGTGATGTTTGCCTTAGATCTGTGACAGAAACCTGACTTCCATGAAATAGTGCCCAGCATAGATGAGATCCACTACCAAGCACATGTGCTGGCCTTGCTTGAATTAAGAGAAAAAAAGTTAGGTGTGTATTACAGCTCCCTCCCAGGTATTAAAACGGCTGTCAAATTAATTTAATTTCATTAAAAAACCTGGGTATAAGCACACAAGGTTTCCTGCCTTGCCAAAGATTTCAAGATTGCATTTTTAGAGAACCAAGTGACTGGTAAAGTGTGGTAAACTGTGGTAAAGTGTCATGTGCCAATTAAGTAGTTTACCATTTCCCTTAAATGAAGAGTTTTGGTAGCCTGCTAAAATATTCAGTACCTCAACTGTTCTGGAGCATAAGAGAGGTTCAGGCAATGAAAAGGGGTGGGTGGGTGGGTTTTTAGGTACTCTACACAGGCCTTGGAGGTGTAACATGTCTGAACCATTCCCATCTGTGAATAAATCCAAGATTCCACTGTCCAGAGGTGCTAATCCTTTAATATTGAACTATTAAAAATATCCCATGTCATATTTTTGCTTAGAAAGAAATGATGATATGTAGAATATAATGGTGATTCTACCTCTGATAGAATAGGCTTGATTTAATTTTATCAGCTTTTTCCTTACTGTGAAATCTGAGTATCCCAGTTTATCTTCTGACAACTAGGAGTGACATGAAAGGCTATGTGTTACATATTAAGACCAATTCACTGTTTATTGCTGCGAGTGAGAGTATTCCTGTTTTATGAATGGAGAATTAAAGCACCATCTAATAAATCAGTTACATCAGAGGCAGAGTTTTAACACACTAAGCATTGCTGTTGCAGTTTCTACCCCTTTCAAAAACATAGCACACTTTCTGGAAATGAACATAGATTTTTCTGGGAGTTTAATGTCTATTAATATTGATTAACCAGTACAGACCAATCTCAAGAATTTACAGTTATTAATAGCTTACTCTAAAATAATTCAGTTGTGCATTGCAGTGAAATGTAAACGTATCTAAATATTCTGGAAGTCAGTAAAGTACAGGACTTCTTTTGCATTCAGGCTCTTTTAATATACTGGTGTAGGCTTTCTTGGCCAGTATCTGTTGTGCTGTGTTGGGCTTCAGGGTTTAGGGATGGTAGCCTAGACAACAGATTTTATGATTTTTCACTGGCAACTGTGATTGTGGCCATCTTTGCCTCTGAAGATATCAACCACAGTTGCCAACTAAGCATCAGGAATCTGTTGTCTAAACCTCAGTCAGAAAACCATGAAGCCCTACACTGCCCAATCTCTTTGAAATTACAAAATTAGCTTTATTAATTTTATTAATTAATTAGCTCTTTATTAGTTTTAAGATCATGCACAATTAATTTTAAATTTATCTCTCATTTCTTTGCCCCATTGTTGATTTTTCCATAAGTTATATGGAACAGAAAAAAACAGGGTATCATATCAATCCACAATCCACATCTTTACCAGGTAACCAGGGTATTTTCATTATTTCTATTAAACATCATTTTCTTGGGACATCTTTGAAACTCAGATTCTTGCAAAAGTGCTGTCATTAACATGTGAAACTCTTGAAGCAACCTGTGAATTCCATTCCTAGAATCTGAAAGACTTATTAACTTTCATTTGTTAAAAATATTTAAATGATCCTTTGTCATACACCTGAAGGGTTTTTTCTTTCTTTCTCCAAAGTGGTCTTCAGCATCAAACAAGTTTCTCACTTGTGGCCTATTTTAGGGCTAGGGCAATATAAGACCTTCTCTGTCTTCTAGAATAGCCTTTCAGTAATGTGTAGGCATTAATATCTTTGATAAGCATGACAGCAGAAAGGGACAGACTACCTACATCTTATCTGTGGAAAGAATTAAAATGTAAAACGCACTAGCACATCATTGATTGCTTTCATAAACTACATTGCCCAAATATTGCCTACATGCCCTGACCCAGCCTTTCAGTATGTAATCATCGCATCTGTATTTGAAGCTAAAAGACATTTTGAACCACTTCCTAGACCCTGCATTGTTTTGGAAGCCATATTTTGCATGAAAATGCCAATATAAATCCTTTTGGAGAAGATAGCATTTCTTCATTCAGCTATCTGATCAAAGCTTCAAGCATTCCATTAGATGAACCAATCTCATTTTGGTAGAATTCTGATTTCAGGTTTTCAGGTCAAAGCACAATAGATTCTGACNTTTCTTTGGGGGTTTTTTTCCTTTGTCTCTTTTTCAGAATGTTTACTCTGAATAAGAACGTCTTTCACCTACTCTTTTAATTGTTGGAGGCAAAATACAAACATATGTTTCTTGTTAAAACATATTTAACAGATCTGAGAGAAATATATTCCTTTTAAGATAAAATCAGAAGGCAAACACTGTATCTGAAAAAGTATTTCTCTTGTTGAAATATGGAAAAATTCTATAATTGACTGAAATTTGTAGTCATTTATGTATTGTTACCATTTCCATGAAATAACCTTTAAGAAGTTAAAGTGTAGGAAATGTGACAATCTACTACAGCATGAGATTCCTGCCAACGGAACCAAACAAAGCAATTATGTCAACAATTGCCATTCTAACTTTAAAAAAAATCCAATATCACTGTTCACTGCCCTACCTATATCCAACACAGTATTTAGACTGGGGAAATATAGTTTTGAGGGGGAAATATATATCTGAGCACAGAGACTTTACATCTGTTAAGCCTATTTGGACATTTAAAAGATTCCAGAAAATATCAAGGATTAAAGTTGCATTCTACTTATATCACTACTCATAATTTGGGGAAATTTGAAAATAAACAATCATAATTCTTGCCCTGCGCTCCTACTAGGTGAATTAGTGCCATGATATTCCTAAATCTGGAGCAACTATATTGAGGCACATCATCTTTCAAAGAAAAATAGATATTTAAAGCTGCAATAATAAAAAATATGCTACCAGTTGAACTGATAATGCCATTTCCCTTGTCATAAGTTAACTAGTATGTATCAACTCAAATTGAGCATTTGGAATTTGGGGTTTTTTTTAGATAAATGAAAATCGTTTTATTTTTAAAGAAAAGTGAATGTTTATTCAATACAGAATTTTAATTATGTCAAACCTTCTCAAATGCCTTCTCTTGTAGAATAATCACCAAGCCAGTACAATGTAACCTTAGCCAGGCATCCAGCTAGTCTGGAGAGCAGCAAAATATTCCTTTTGGAGGAAAGAAAAGATCCCTTCAAAATCAACCTACATCTTCATTTTATAATAAATTTTAAATATTACTTTAAAATGATATATTTTAATACTAAATATTATTTATCTGTGTTTTTAATTCTGTGCTGGCTAATTTTAATCATTCCCCTAATTTTGAGGAAAAACCTACAGTGTTGCTCCTGCTATAGACATTGATTCTTATATTTTGAGACTCAACATGAAGTAACTAAAGAAAAGGAAATATAAAAATTCAGTATGTTATCACAGATCATTTGGTAGTTGCTGAGGTTTTTAAATGCTTTACATTATCTGATTATATGTACAGTAAATCTACATATTGCACAGAACAGTGATTCAGTTTTCCTATGACTGATTTTTCTTTTAGACAACCAGTTCCAAATACTTTTGGAATCAGAAGTATACAAAGCTACTGACAAATACTTTATATGTTGGCATATTCATTTAAAGGAAAGAACATTTCACAGAGTAATTGTTCTGCTTATAGGCTCATCCATGTCATTTTTATCCTCAATTGCGTTTTAATATATACGCTATTAGAGATGACTGTTCCCCAAGTGTACCTATCAGGTACCAGCACTATCCTCATACATCTCTCTCTCCCTCTTCCTCCCTCCGTCCCTCCGTCCCTCCCTGCCTCTCTCCCTCCTTTCCTCCATTTTTTCTCCAAAGAGCAATGAAATGGATCAGAAGAGAGGCAAGGGTTTACTATAGCCATAGGTGGGTTTGAGTAACACATAAGCATCAAAATTTCTAAATAAATCCTGCAGAGTGCTTTTTTTTTTTAATGCTCTGCTCTCGCATGGAATCTTACCATTCTTCTGTGGGAACTCAGGATAAGATAATTATAGGATGAGATAATTTTGGCATAACAAAACTGCACTTACGTGCTTGGCATCTTCACTATTGTGTGAGATTGTATAATGGTATCCACTATTTCTAAAGGTTACCAGTCCCTGTCATAAACCATAACAAATTCACTGGCTGAATTATACAAACAATAAAGTGGTTTCTTGGCTTGGCCTTAGCCATTATCCCAAAGTGTGAACCCAACTATGTTTTTCAGCATCAGCAACTTAAGATACTTGAATGCAAGGAACAAGATTCATTCTCTTTCTCTCTCTTTGTGCGCGCATGTGCGCGCGCGCACACATACACACACACATATACACGCAAAAATATATGGACACAAAGCTGATCTGAGCTAACTGATCTGGCCTAGCTGGATAAGAAACATGTTGAAATTAAAGAAGTTAAATAGTGTGTATTTTAATACTGACAGAAGTATAACCATGTTGACATATATCACTAAATTGAAAAACTACTACTACTTTTTAGTAGTTGTTTTAACAAAAATAAATGGTGGTGATCATTTGTTGCTCATATGTATCCCACTTTTTTCAAGGACCATTTATTTCAGTATATCTGTGAAAGTAATTTTTATTACTATGGTTTGAATTGTTTGTGATTCACAAGAAGCTAATTATATTCTTTAAAAAATGTGTAGCTGGATTCTGGCACACTTAGATTTTAAACAAAATAGCTTCAGAAGATGACAATGTTGTGCACAGAAATCAATAACAGGAAAATAGTTAAGCAATTAATTATATTCCTGAACTTATTTGTTCTTTAAAATATACTGAGTGAGGAACCTCTAATACATTTGCACATACTGTAATCTTTTACTAGCTCCTCAGCTGGACCAAAATTCATGTAAAATGAAGCTTAAATTAACTTTAACATACTCAATATTTTCTCACCACCTTGAACAAAATAAAATGTAGAAAATGAGTAGAAACATGCATGTGAAAACATACAGATCCTTGCATTATAACATGCTTTTGAGAAGCATGTACATATATTAAAACTGCTTTCTTTTTATATTTCTTTATCAAATTATATTCAAAATGCAGCAAATCTGATCAACGCAATACTTTACAAAGAATTTAGAGGACCAAGATTTCTAGCTAAAGATACTGCCTTGTTGAGTTCCCTGATTTGTAATCTTGACTGGGTGGTGTTAATTATTGTCTGTCTGATACTGTGATCATATTTGTTTCTTGATTCATAATATATAGCAAGAAAGATTGTAATAAAAATATGTTTAATCAATACAACTGTGGATAACTATGGTTAGATTTTCTTTTTGTTGTAAGCTACTTCAAATTTAAACAATGCCAGATTAATTTTATAGTGCTGTTAAATCAGGTGGGCTTTAATTTTTTTTCATTACTTCTCGTGAACATGTGCACGATGAGGATCATAATGTGAATGGTGACTGAGGATCATTATCAGCATGTGAAATATCTGAAGAGAAGTAACAGTCAAGTAACCATGAGTTCATACAAAGGGCTCAATCTACCTTGAAAAATTAGCATTTTCATTCTAAAGTGACATGGTTATTTCTATCCTTTAATTAAGTCATATGGAGAAGACCTATACAAAGCATTGGATGTTTTATTTGGAATATTCATGAGCACAAAGGTAGCACATGTCTGCAGTGCATTAAATCAGCCATTTTGTTTCCCAAGACTAGGTGGTTGTTTTAAAGTATTGCATGCAGGACCAAATTGATTTGGAGATCAATTCCAAAGGACTACATTGCCCTTGTAATTAGGTTTTTAATTTACATAAAGTGTAGATAAAGTGGATGATGAACATTTCATTACATATTCTGCACATCTACCTAGTTTGATATGTTTACAAAGTAAGGTAGGGATATTCAAAGTGACTGAATCTACAACTGAACATTAGTAATTGCCAGATGTGTAACAATAAATTTAATGTTTTTCCCTGCTTCTAATCATTGTTGATTTGGTGGATCTAATCCTGGCAATAGACCATGGCCTTTAGATTAAGGCTAAGGGGATAGGGGGTTGATCAGTGCTTGCTACTATGTTAAATTACCTTTGCACTCTCACATTCAGTGTGAAGATAGTTGGGAAAGAGTAGAAACGGACTGATGAATTATTCTGATCTGTGAGCTGCTTACACAAAAATCTGTATTTACAAGAACTGGAAACTTCCAATGGGAAAAAAAATACTAGAGCCAGCAATATCAACTAATAAGTAGACCCCTCTCATTCCATTTTTTTCCAAGAGTCTCCTGCTTTTATACTTGAAATGTTGTGGGCCATGTCTGTTTGTGATGTAAACTGTGGCCTAATATTTCTCCTGTCCAAATGGATTATAGTTAGAGATCATCCTGTACAAACTTAAATCATAATATTAATCACAGGTAACATGACTTGGAGTGCTAATTGAACAAAGTTGCAATTTGAGAATCTTATTGAAGTATTTCATTCAAATGTAAAACATTGTGTTAAGTGTTGAGTACTTAATAGATCACCTGCATGGGAAATGGCATTAGAATTCCAACTTAATTAGAAAACTGAACTTCCTCCTTTAGGGATGCTATACATGCAAGTGCATTTTTTGCTTTCTCAGATTTTTAAGTGTAAAATTTAGTCTTTAAAATCAAACCTAAAAGAATGGAAGTGTTTATGGTAGAATTGGCAAAATATAAAAAGCAAATATAACAGCAAAGAAACATATTACTTTCTTGCTTCCATTTGGAGTGAAGTGAGGCTATGAGAAGAAGGTGATATTTTGACCAACTGCATTTACCTGTGCAACTGGAACTGGTACTCCAAGTTTGCCTACCTTTTTGAGCAAAAATGTATTCTTGAACTTATTCTTGTATTTAAAATCATGATCTGGGTGCATTTAAAGAACACAAAGTAGAGGAAGCACATAAAGATTCTGCTGAATTGTGCCATATGTTAATAAGTGGAAATTATGTGTATCTTTGACATATTGCCTTTCACTGCATTGCTAATTAGAATAATAGTTGTGTCTAGAAGAATGTGGCATGTGTATTCTGTGTGTGTCTGTTGAAGTTCTATGTACATGAAATTAATGTAGAAATTAAGGCTTAGCAGTGCAGGCCTTCAGCAAGGGAAATAAAATTATATATTTTTGTAGACAGTTGTACAATTTTAGGTCTCAGCTACAGTACATCACATCAGCTTCTTCCAAGAATGTAAAGCTGCAAGATTGGATAGAAGAGGGTGGCTGTGGAAATGAGAAAGAGAGTTCAATCAACCCCAACAGCCCTAGATGGATTTAATTAATAAAGATGCCTTTGAAATATATTTTTAGCTCTAAAATATTAAATGGAAAATATTTATGAGCAAACTTTCTATGTCTATGACATTTGTGTTGTGCTTTGTATTGAAAAAATCAAATGGTTCTATGTTTATACTTCTTATTAATTGTTCTTGAGTTGTAGGGACAATAAGTAAACAAATAATTTTTATTCCACAAAAAAGGATCTATGTGATGTACAGTTGTGTATAACTGTTAGTGGCCACTGTCCCTATGAAGAATGTTGTTTGTATATTTTCTGGTTTGGCACATGTGACTTTTATCCATTTTGTAGTAAAGTTTACATGCTAAAATATGTAATAAGTAGAAAGATAATAAAGTCAATGAACAATCTAAGTGAAGACCAAGGTTTAATTCCTGTTGAACAAAGTGCAACTTAAGAGAGTCCTTTTAAAAAAATTAAATGTACTTTTTTTTTAAAGGAATCTCTTAAGTCTTGTGTTTCATTAAAATAGCTGAACTATTGATGTTATGATTCTTTGGAAGGTCCCTTGTAAGTTTGCTCAAGTTAATGAGGCATGTATGTTCCAAAAAAAGCATATAAAGAAAATTATTTTCAAGGAGAATATATTCCTCAGATGTAATCATAAAAGAATGGAAATGGTTAAAATAATTTTTTAAAAAACCTTCAATTTTCTAGGTTAGATGCTATAAAATAATCAAAAAGAAGAATATTATGGGATATTAGTTTTCTATTTTCTTCTTCAATAGAAGAATCATCTTTTGCATTAGAGGTTACAATATATTCTTGCACAAAGCCATCCATGAATTTTTAACTAGTACACCATAAAAAATGTGCCACCTGCAGATAAGTTGACCCTCAATTTTTTCCTGTGTTTTAATATTCACAACTGGCTTATCTGTGGGTGCAACATTTTTCATTGCATTTTGGTTTAAAATTTGAGGGTCTGTTTCTACAGGTGGGCTTATTAATGAGTATGTATAGTGTTAAGCCTGGGTTCCCCAACCAGGGTTAGATGTGCATAGTGTTGGTAGAGTCATGAAGACATACAGCATAAATGTTGTGAGTAGATTTTGTATGGTTGTGCTAACACTATCAGTAATAAACCAGATGCAGCTTGTGTATATCACAAATATCTAGTTTATTACAATTTGAGCACCTCACTTAGCATCAGTCAAAATAAACAGATCAGAGTCTATTGTGTCATATATGTCAGTCCATTACAGGGATATTCAAATTATTAAGTCGTGCAGGAATATCACCGGGAGTCAGTCTGCAACTTACAATCGTCCATAATATAGATTTTTTCTCTCCGGGTGCATCGATACGCAGATCTTCCAACATAGATCAATTAGAAGAATCTTCAATTGCGCATGAGAGACCAGGATTCGCTCGATAGAGCAAATGACATCAAGAGTTATTTCGCTGACTGCTTTGCTTTGTTAAGTACAGTGATATTGATCCATAACCACACTCCAATGGACTCATTTGCAAATAGTTAATGATATCCCAGTCAAGCTTCTATTATCACACCAATATACCATTAGATTTCTCTAACATTCTACCTACACAGACTTACTACAATTATGACAGCCAATACACACTTAATTTAGGGAAAATACACTGTACGTAATCCTAAATTATACCCTTTTAGATTAAATAATATCCTTATACATTCTTAAATTCGTTCACTTGTGATAAACTTTTCAAGTGAATATTCGCTACTACCCGTGTGACTATTTGTTTCTAAACATGCGTCTGCCGACTAGTTATTTCAGAATTACAAGTAATCCAATATTTATTATGCCATTGTTAGACTGATTATAACTAACATAAAATTAAATACCTCTAGACTCTGTGTGTTTGAGATCTAGTTTTCACCAGACTACTAGTTTAGCTAATTTATATAGCTGCCTGATTATCTCTTCCATATATCAGTAGATGCGTTTTTGAACGCTTCAAAATGTCCCACATGTCTACAATAATTGTAGCTGTACATATTAAGATCCAGCTAATACATGGCATAAAATAACGATAGACATGAAAATTCGTTGCCTTGCCATTACGTGGACACCTTAATATAGGCTACTACTGTGACTGATATGATCACTCACCACCTAATTAGATAGTCTAACCAAATAATTAATGGCTCATTCCGAAGATTTGATTTTCTAATTGTTACTATTCAAGTTGACCCAATTTGACATCTCGCAATTTGCACTGAAGTATCAAGCATCACCTCTTTGGTTCATTATTATACAAGCATGCTTCATTGTACCTTAGATATCATTCCTCTGAATTCCTCCTTTTAATGCTTGCCTCATGAATTGATTGTGGATCCTGCATTTTAACAAATGCAGCTATTTATATCCGTTGAAGCTTATGTCTTGCCCGTCACCACATAATTGTCTGTATATCTATTATAAAGCTACAATCAGCAGTGACTTGCATATATATGGGTGGCCTTATATATCAAATTGGGGATTTAATCAATTATTTTGGCATGTTTTCCTGACTCATTGGGAGTCTTGCGGTTTACAAATGTTTACCTACCTTAATACGTTTTAATGTACGTTGCAATCTTATCTCGCCTGCGATATCTTTTTAAACCTGTTGTTTTGGTAACTAGTAATCCTAAATATTTTTTTAATTTCGCCAAATGTTTTACCTTTACTTTCTTGGCTACATAATGATATGATTTCATACGCTCATTATGTTCTAGTTTGGTAATCTAAGCATATTCATTCAGATCATAAATAATAATTAATAATGACACGCGTTCCTATTATTTTTCTTTTTCAAAACACATGGATCTGCTAAACCAGATTTAAACTCCTATATTGTTTAACTCTGTTACGAATATACTTGGTTCCAGAATTCAAACCACTGATTGTTTATATGTCCGCCTACAGACTCTTTTTGACTCATTCCAACAATCATTATTATTTACATAGTTTCTTTTACACAATTGGTTTTCTTGAAAATCATAGGGCTGCACATGGTGCAGTAAGAATAAGCATCAGCTGTATCTGAATGGCCGTTTATCTATATATGTTCTTCTAGGCTGCCCACACGTGAGGTGCTGCTCTTCGTTAAAGATTGTTTGCTTTATAGGCCTTGGTGCAAAAAACTTCAGCCGTAATAGTCTTAGTTGATTAAACCTCGTGTGAGGTGTAGCTGGAGGCGGTCGGCGTGTGTGTGTATGCTATACAAGTCGACGATCATGTCCAGTTTTTATTTAATATTACCGATTTTGCACCCCCCAATGGATTTTGCTCTGGAGTAATTTGGCATCTTCATGAGACTTTCATTCTCTTATGAATTCATGTTCTTTTTGCGATTGCCTCTTTGCAATTCTGCTGATCCTTGCGGATTTACATTTTTGAGTTCATCTACTTACGTAGGGACTTTATATACTTGAGCAAACTGTACTTGCCTTAAATACCTGTCAGGTTGTATCTAGATTATGTGTAGTCCGTCTAGGTATGATTGGACTTTCAGTGGACTTTCATTCTTTTTAATGGTTCTTCCATTTTTGTATCCTCTCCTGATCAAGTATTTCGTGTTGTTTCAGGTCTATTAGCCTCTTCTGGAGCTTCATGTCTTATTGGATATTTTCTGATATAACAAAATTCGAAATCTTTTGTGCCTTTAGTGGGGAACTTCATTTATCTACTGGCATATTTTACATCTATCTTCTATCTAGTCCATCCTACAATGTTTTAGGAATTTTGCACTGCATGGTTGAACTCTAGATGTACCGTTCAGGAAATCTGTAAGATCTATGATAGATGTATATCTACAATCTCAATTCTTTTAGGCCTCTATAGCTGTCTTTGTGTCTAAGTTGTGTGGGATATGGCAACCCATGCTGGTGCTCCAAATGTGTGCTTGTGATTAAATCAGCTTTCTTACAATGCCAGTGTGAATGGTAGTTACTGTTGTTTGAATTACAACATTATTTTAAATTATTGCATTACACAACATTATTGCTTCTCCCTAAATTGTCTAGGTAATCGAATCAGACATGCTATAGTCGTGCCATTGATTGTAATGTTTGGCCTCTTCTCTCCTATAGAGCTTATTATGTTTGTGGCTATAGGTGCAGACATAGTTTATGTTGAATACACTAAATTCTATAGTTGTTCTGGAATAATTATTATTTGTAAATATTCATGTACCATTATCTGGTATAAAGATTACTAATTTCTTTTAGTTTTTCTTTCTGCGGAAATTTAATCCATTAAGACGATTTGATATGGTTCAGTGTTTTGCTCTTCATTAAATAGCAAAACCCATAATCTAGAATATTGGTCCAATTATACATATATTATAACGAGTCTCTACACTGGTTTTTTCGGACCCTATGAAATCAGCAATATATTTCTAAAGGCTCTTTCCAGTAGTAAATCCATCAACTCTATTAGAGCCGTGTAGACCCTGTCTCTTACTTGATTACAGACATACATTTCACACATCTTATACAGATTTCAAAATTATTCCCCTTTAGACTATTCAACAGTTTTCTTATAGATTTTTAAAATTTAAATGCACTATCCTTCTATGTAACAGTGAATACATTCTGTTCATGAGGTATTCTTTATTGTTCCAGTTATAGAATTGTTTGTTACCACCGGTTTAAACTTACTCATTTTTAAACACATATAGTAGATAGCTCTTTTAAAGATGACAGTTATATTCTCTTATCTCTTTTATCAATGTGCAGTTATTGCCCTTACAATGTCAAACTACATAATCCTAGTACAAAACTTCTAATGAAATTCAATTAAACTTAAGTTGTCCGAATATACATTTTTACATTCTCTTTATAATATAAGAAACAGATATGCTTATACTTAACCGTTAGCTTTCAGTTTCAGCATTGCTAGACGATATCTGCTGTGTAATCTGGCGAAACATATTAATAAAATTGTTTCTTATCATTATTTGTGATACAATGGGATGCTCACTGTCACCACCATAAAATTATTTTTTACTAAGCCCGTTAGTATACATGTCTAACTCTAATGTTTAGGTTTTCTTTTGCTCGCTCTCTCTTCTTGCCAGACGTTTCTGGACGTCTTCGTGCCTTTTACAAAATACTCTGCAATGTTCTTTCCTCCACAATTAAAAGACACGTGTTGTAATGTTGCGTATGCCAGTAGGGAGCTTCCAAGACTTCTTTTGTGGACGGTGCTCACCTCCCGTTAATTCATCTCTGTTTTGCAAGCTCTCTTCTGTCCTCTTCAATCATCTGCTACTCTATATTAGTTAAGAGTTCAACTTTACCTTTAAAATTTCAAGTGAGTTACGTAGTTATATTAATTTCATCAGAGAAGGATTAGAGTATTATGTAGATTTATGTAGAATCATATTGTTTTTGTGTATAGCTTTCATACGTTTTTCAAAATGCTTCAGCATATCACCGATTTGTTTGGCACATGCGGTCTGAAAGCTTCGTGATAGAAATTGATATGAGCACTGATATGTATCTCGAACTACTAAATCTTCTCAACTTCTGCCAACACCTGAAGTGTGGATATACACAGCTGATTGATCATTAAATGTTAAACCCAATATATTTCAAATTGAGCTCTTAGATCGTATTTATGCGATAACTCTTCTATCTCTTAGTCTTCCTTCCTCATTCCTTGGATCGCCGTCTTTGACGATCTTGCGCTCGTGGTTATTCTCAATATTCCACAGACCTTCATCTTCGTAGAGATACAGTACTGTCTGTACGGAGACAGCGAATATACTATAGCTATGTGTTTCCCAGTGGCAGTGGTGGATATATAGGACAAACTTTGTAGATATATTGCACTTATCGCACTGTTCTGTCACAATATGCTATAACTAAAAAAATAATGAAGAACACGCCTCTCTCTTACTGAGTAATGGGTATAACACACCACAAAGACTCTGTACTCTCTCTACTAATATCTGTGTGTGTCTAGTGAGTATGTGATTCTGCGAGCTCTGGCCGATATTCCATGTAGCTGGTCCCCAACAGGTTAGGTGAGCAGCTATAACGGATATTGTAGAGCTAATTGAAGATGACAGTATAAATATGGGGTGTAGCTATAGTTTGTAGGTCTCACTGACAGTAAGAACACAGATAAGCTTGTGTTATCACAAAATAGGTTTGATTACATAATACTATAGGCCATGAGTGCATGAAAACAGTAAGCAGTCAGTTAGCTTCTTGGTGTCATTTAGTCGATGTCCCATTCGAGGGAGTAGTTCATGTTATCTAGTAAGTCTGTGCAGGATATCTCGGAGGGTGGGTCATGTTCTCTCACTTACAGTAATCAGTGCCATTCTGTTTGCTCTCCGTACCTGCAGCGGTGTCTCTGAGTCTTCAAAACCAGATAATATTAGATATCTTATTGCCTCTGAGAGCAAGATAGCAATAGAGCGAGATTACAAGAGTACGTGCTGCTTGCTTCTGTAGTAGTGTTCATTAACCGACACCCCGATGATTTCTTGATCCATAGTTTAAAATAGAGTACCATGTCACTTTAACATACATAACCAGGATTACTTATTTGACCTAAACTAGTTAGGGGAAACACTGTTATCCCTAACATATAGAATATATGGATAGAGAATATATGGATAACAACCTCCTCCTCTCTCCATATATATCATCCTGTGCAAAAAGTCTTAGACCATCATTAGATTGGTTGTGGCAATAATATAATGATCACTATAATTATGACTGGGTCTCTTTATTAGAATACAACCAGAAAATACAGGAAATTTGTAGGCAATATTTAAAAATAGGAAAAAGCAGAAAAAAACAGCTTCCATAAGCTAAAGTAGCAAATACGTAGCGTGACTTTGAGCAACAGCAGACACCTTGCTCCCATAAATCTAAATAAAATGAAACTGTCAAGAGTGTTTGCAGCATGACTACTATTGTGAGACAATCCAAGAGCAAAACACAGGACACAAAGGTTTTTTCTTTTAACAGTGGTTTATATACAAAACTACTGTATACATACATACACAAGTAGGCAAATACCAGGCAAGCAAGCAATCTTCAACTCTACATGGAGAACTACAATGGAGATAGAACATGAGAGATACGCCCTCTCATGGCCTCCCTTCTATAGACAGCTTCTTAAAGCGGCAATAACTCTGCTGACTCATCCTCATTGCATCAGCATTTACAGCAGCCTTAGAGCAGCTGGTCAGCTATTAAATCATTACCTCAACACTTCTCCCATTTAAAGCTAAACAGCTGATAAAACAAATGCTTTAACATATTCCTGTGGTTTCTCCACAGGCTTTGTTAATATATCAACTATATTATGGTCAGTAGAAAAATGCTGTAATATTATCAGGTTCTCCTTTACAGCCTCCCTAATATTACAATATTTGATGTCTACATGTTTTCTCCTGCTTCCAATGCGATCTCCTGATGCCATTTTTATACATGCCACATTGTCTTCAAACACTGGTTCAGTGTTTACATTCAAAAAGGGAGACCCCAGCCTAGTTGAAAATTATAGACCAATCTATGTTGTGTTGCCTGCAAAATCATGAAATCAATTATTAACCAATCCATTACCCTCCACTTTGAGATAAACAACCTACTCTTTAACAAAGAATTTGGTTTCAGAAAAAAAATATCCTGTAATCTGCAACTCCTATACTGCAAAAATATATGACCTACACAACTTGATCAGGGCAAAGCAATAGACACTATTTACATAGACTTCTGTAAACCTTTGATTCAGTGGTACACGATAAACTATTTCTAAAATTAAAATATTATGGCATCTCCAGATACCTGCACAATTGGATAGCTGCACTTGCTGTCAAACAGGCAACAAATGGTCAAAATAGGGAGCGCCCTATCAAATCCCATACCTGTCAACAGTGGTGTCCCCCAAGGCAGTGTTCTAGGACCAACTCTCTTTATACTTTATATAAATGACCTTTGTGATCACATTAAAAGCTACTGTGTTCTTTTCACTGATGATGTAAAATGTTTCAACACCACTGACAATACTTCAAATATAATAAAAAATACTTTTTGAGGCCATCAAAAAGACCTCAACTATATGTCAGAATGGTCAAACAAGTGGCAACTTCAAATCTCAACAAACAAGTGCTGTCTTACATATTGGCAAAAAAAAATCAGAAAATAAAATACAAGCTGAATGGACATGACCTTAAAGATGACCCCCACTCTGTCAGGGACCTTGGAGTACTCATTTCGAATTATCTAAGTGCTAGAGTTTACTGTTACAACATAGTCCAAAAAACATTAAGAGTTGTAAACCTAATCCTGTATAGCTTTTTCTCTGGTAATATTGTACAGATAATAGAGCATTCAAAATATTTGCTAGACCAATTCTCGAATACAGTTCATCTGTCTGGAACCTGCATTGCATATCAGACATTAACACAATTGAGAGAGTCCAGAGATATTTCATGAGAAGAGTCCTCCATTCCTCTACTCATAACAGAATACCTTATGCCATCAGACTTGATATTTTAGGCTTAGACAACTTAGAACTACACTGACTTAGGTCCAATCTAAGCATAGTACATAAAATTATCCATTGCAATATCCTACGTGTCAATGACTACTTCAACTTCAACCATAACAGTACATGAACTCATAATACACCAAACTCAGTTGCACGAAATGTAGCTTCAGAAACAGAGTGGTCAATGTCTGGAATACTCTACCTGACTCTGGTTTCTTCCAGTGGTGGAGTTCAAATTTTTTTTACGACCGGTTCTGTGGGCATGGCTTGGTAGGCATGGCAGGGGACGGATACTGTAAAATCTCCAGTCAGAGGTGGTATTTGCTGGTTCTCCGAACTACTCAAAATTTCCATTACCGGTTCTCCAGAACTGGTCAGAACCTGCTGAATATTACCTCTGGTTTCTTTCCAAAACCCCCCAAAATCTAACCTTAGACTGTCCACTGTTGACCTCACCCCATTCCTAAGAGGTCTTTAAGGGTGTGCATAAGTACACCAACATGTCTACCATCCCTATCCTAATGTTCCCTTTTATTCTTATCAATTTCATGTATTAATAATCATGTTTATATTTAAATATGTTATCTCATACATGAACAACAAATAAATAAATAAATAAAAATAAAACAGTCATATTTACATCCTTTAGCACTTGCATATACAAGGTTGTTTCAGGACAAGCCTCAGACAATGCTATGAATTCTGCTTCAGTAGAGAATGCCACTGAAGCTTGTTTCCTGGATATCCATCCAATTACATTGTCAGCAAACAATACTACAAACCCTGTGTTTGATTTTCTATCCTGTGTATCATTTGCCCAGTCACTATCTACATAGTATTTTAATGAGAGATCACTGGATGGCTTAATCCATAGTCCTAGGTCCATTGTTCCTTTTAGATATCTTAATATTCTTTTTATTCCTAACCAGTGGTGTTTTGGTGCCACTGTGTGCCATACTAACAGCATTGGTAATATGCCTTGACCACTGGGATAGATATAATAAACTACCAAAAGCAGATTGGTAATCTCTTTATCACATTCTGTGTCATTTTCTGTTCCTGCATTGTTCTGAAAGCCTAATATCATAGGAGTTTATACACCATTACAACCTAACATATTGTATTTCTCCAATAATTGTTTTATTTTCTTTGTTTGATTTACTATATATCTTTCCTGTTGTGTTTTTCTTATCTCTACACCTAGGTAACTTTATTTCCCCCAGGCTTTTTAGTTGAAATTATTTTTCCAACCGTCTGGCAAAACTATAAGCATGTGAATGCTGTTTACTAATAAAACATATGTCATCAACATAAGCTAACAGCAAACACTCTGCTCCCTCATACTTTGCCATATATAAATATGAATCTGCTTTGCTGCTCCTAAATCCTAAGTTCCTGAGAGCAGTATCTAAGCACTGATTCCAGTTACTGGCTGACTGTTTTAATCCATATATGGCTTTATTCAATTTATATACATATCCAGGCTTCGCAATTTCATAACCTGGAGCTTGAGCCATATATATCTCCTCTGCCAATTCTGCATTCAAATATGCAGTAGAAATATCTAAGTAATATATGGTATATCTATACGAGGCTGCTAAAACTAATGCCTTATGGTCTTACTTTTTACAGTTGGCGCAAATACTTGGTCATAATGAACATTTTTTCTTTGTGTAAATCCCTGTGCAACGAACTGTGCCTGATACTGCAGTTCATAATTGTGTAACACCTTTTTCTTATATACTCATTTGCACCCTACTGCCTTTTGTCCTTCTGGTAATCTCATGGGAGTAAAAACCTGATGCACATCACCCTGTCCATAGCATCTTTCCATTTTTCTTGTTCTAGCTTAAGCTCATGACATACTGCACCAATGGATGCAAAGAGGATGTAAAACGGAGAAAAACGCTTGGCATCAGCTGGAAAACGCGATGCATCCATTGTGTACTCACTG
>BHFT01065558.1:0-10988 GCA_004320025.1 Laticauda laticaudata | reverse complement strand
GATGATGGCAGATGAGATTCTGCTGAAACGTTGCTCCAACTTTAAAAGCACTACAATGACGTGGGATAATACCCAAATGAAGATGAACAGCATTCATGTAAGTACCCGTGAAAACTTAAAAAAACAAATATTTATATATTCCCCCATCTTTATTAATTTTTTACCCAAGGTATGTAAATTCAACTACCTATTTTATTGTTCTGCTGTATAATGTGCACTGGTTTGTTCTACTTTTCCCTGTCAAGCACAATTACCTTGGCCTTGATACATTAATGTTCAGATTATACTCTTCATGCAGCCTGTCTAAAATTTGTGGCAAATCGTTGATATTCTCAGCCAAAAGCACAACATAATTAGTATATAGTAGTACATGTACAGTCATGTTCCCAGACACTAATCTGTCTTAAGCATTCCTTATACATTTACCCATTAATATATTAAACAACCAAAAGGACAAGTCAGTAGAGATACTCAGTCATTCAGGTCATGATTGTCCCAAAGGTGCTTTTTTAGGAGGTATGACAGGACAGTGGGGAATGGAAAGATTTATATTCTTTGCATACAGATGGTAATTTGCATCCTTTTAGAGGGTCCTTGAAGCACTTGGAAGTTTATCTGTATCCTCAGGGTCACCTGAGTAGTGCAAATAGTTCCTGTAGTTTGCATTGTTTCTGTAGAGACTCATAAATATGCAATTTTGGATGAAGACCCTTTGAATGGTTTGGGAGTAGGAAAGGATTTCCAGAGAAAAATTCCAGATAATTCAGATAAATCCAGATAATCTAGATAAACCTCCAAATGCTTCAACGACTCTCTAAATGAATGCAAATGACCAGCTATCTGCAAGGAATATAGATCATTCCATTCCTTGCTGTCCTGTCAGAGCTGAAGAAACATCTTGGATAAGAAACAAAACATCTTCAAAAGAAAAAACAAAAAAGTCCAGTTGCCTCCTGAAAAAGCACCTTTGGGACAACCAAAAAGACACCACAAATTCTTGACTTAGTTCCTGTGAAGGAGAAGAAAGCTCTCTATTCTTTTAATGAATGAAGATCACAATCAGCTTTGAAGCAAAATTTATCAGAATTCTGCACAGAGGAAAAAAGTTCTGACCAGAGGTAGACCAGAAGTTTATGTAGTATTCCGGTTTACATCCTTTACACTGCATCTGCTCTTAGCAACCTCAGCATCAGCCCCTAGCTATCCTTATAAATTTGAGTTTGGTTTTTCTACTTAGCATTGGATATTGTTTGTTCAACATTCTTCAAAAATTCTTTAAAAAGAGGGCTTTGAAAATATTTACAGACCTCCTCACATCCCGGACATAAACTGTTTCAACTCCTTCCCTCAAAATCATGCTATAGAGCACTGCACACAGAACAACTAGACACAAGAACAGGTTTTTCCTGAATACCATCACTCTGCTAAACAAATAATTCCTTCAACCCTGTTCAACTATTACAAAGTCTGCACTACTATTACTATTAATGTTCTCATCACTTTTTATCACCCATCCCCTCCCACTTGTGACTGTATGGCTGTAACCTTGTCTCTTGTATACTTACGATTTATATTGACTGTTTCCTAATATGATTGATTGCTTATTGTACCCTATGACTATCATTAGGTGTTGTACCTTATGATTTTCAACTCCTGACAAATATATCTTTTCTTTTATATATACTGAGAGTATTTACACCAAGATAAATTCCTTTTGTGTCCAATCACACTTGGCCAATAAACTATTCTGTTCTATTCTATTCTGTACTGTTCTGTTCTGTTCTATTCTATTCTATTCTGCAAATTTTCAAAAGTTTCACTTCCTTGTTTGAATAGCACTTCCTTGTTCCTTTAAGCTACTTCTGCAGTGCTTTGTCAAGAAATTTTCTGCTCATTGGAGCATTTCAGGCCTCATGGATTTGAGCCAAAGATCTGGAGCTGTACAATGCAGGATCTGAAGTCTTTCTCCTGTTAAGTGTTGCATAATTTGTTAAGCATTCCATTTTTTGTTAAGCATTCTCATGCACGATTGACTTCAATCACCTACACCTAGAATCCTTTGACTCCATATTCATGGAAAGTACTCTGTAACTCAGTCTTGTTCACTTTATAATACACTTTACATGAGCTAACCACTGTGCAATAATTTTCTTTTGCACTTGAGTAAATTTCTCAACAACTGGACAGATCTACGTTCATGTCCATTAGTTGTAGAGGAAACCTGGAGAAAGGAGTGGTACACACACAAATTCCATTCCTGGAGGAAAAGTGGGATATTAATCTAATGAATGAAATTGTATACATTTGCATATTTTAATGTTAAGTAAAGACTGTTAGGTTGATACAAGACTTTAATACAAGGGTCTTCAAACTTTGCAAGTTGAAGATTTGTGGACTTCAACTCCCAGAATTCCTAAACTAACATGACTGAAGGAGGAATTATGGGAGTTGAAGTTCACAAATTTAATACATGCATACCCCTGCTTTAATACATAGAGTAACATGTTGGCATTTACTTATAGACTTACCACCAGAGCTTGTTTAAATTAACCATAACTGGGGATAGTTTTTAGCATTTGCTATCTATCTTTATAGATAGTTCTTGACTTTCATCTCCATTTGAGCCCAAAATTTCCATTACTAAGCAAGGCAGTTAATATTTAAGTTTTGCCCCATTTTATGACCTTTCTTGCCATAGGTATTAAGTAAATCATTGCCATTGTTAAATTGGTAACATGGTTGCTAAGTGAATTTGGCTTTCCCATTGACTTTGCATGTTAAAAAGATTGCAAAAGGCAATCTCATGATCCTGGCACACTGCAACTATCATAAATACATCATGCCAATCACCAAACATCCAAATTTTGATCATGTGATCACAGGGATGCTGCAACGGTTCATACGTGTGAAAAATGGTCATAGGTCATTTTTTTCCAGTGCCATTGTGACTTTAAATGGTCACTAAATCAATTATTGTAAGTCAAGGATGACCTATAATTGTTTCTCCCATGAAAATATTATATTAGCAAGTCCAATTATGTCTGGGAATGTCTCAGAATGTTACAAATGACAGAGGTTTTATTGATATGGGAATGTGGCCACCCAGTAGTTTAATTCAGATTAAGTGCTCTCTGTTGAGAAAACAAAAACAAATAACTCCAACAACTGACCTTTCCTGGATTCCTGTTGTCACTTGTAATGGTGATAAAATTATAACAGAGACACTTTAAGAAACAAATAAGTGGCTACCTCTCCAAAGTTGACATGTAGAGGTGCCAAAAGGTCAAAAAGGGATAGATCCGAATTATAATTTGTATCATGGGAAATGGCATAGAATTAGTAAATCAGGAATCTGGACACCACTTGCCTATCAGCAGGACACAAATTGAAACAGACCAGAGATGGATGCCAGAATACATTACAGCGCTGTTGGCTCCCATCATTCAGTATCTGCTATATTTCACAGTTCCTAGAGCTTAATTATTCTGTGGGAAAGGAGATTGAAAATCAGTACATCACCAGGAGCTAAGCATGAGGAGCTGAGTTCAAAGGAAACAAGGTTTAGTTAAAGTGCAATTAAGCACAATGGCTACCAGAATTCTGAATGTTTGTGATAAAAATCTATTCATGTCAATGGAATTTATGTGAACACAATTATGTGTAGAATTGCATGAAAAAGTAACAAACAAAAGCAGGGGGTAGTACTGCACATATGAACTTTTAATGTTCTTTCTGAACCTATCCTGCCTTTCATCTGTAGAATATTTCAGAACAAAAAAATCCAGGATGGGCTGTGAGGTTTATGGATAAGGAGGGCCTCTGGAGAAAATGAAACTTCTCTCCTTCACTTCCCTTGAAGAATCTATGCTTTGCAATGTACAGGTCAAGCATGAAAAAGCAATGCTTTCATGAATTTAACTCTCATTGTAGTGACAAAGTTTGATAAAAGACTCTAGAGAACTTTTATGACTACATCAAACAGATTCCATTTATGTGGTATTCTCAGAAAGTTTTCCCCTCACTTTTTTAGATTAATAAATATATCAAGTTAAAAGAGTTGGTAAGACACCAATCTACCAGCAATATTGTATAACCCTCATGGCATACTATACAATCCAACTAGCAGCATCCCTAAGCTGATCATGGATGGCCTTCAAAGCTAAGCAAAACTGGATATGATTAATATGTGAATGGAAGACTAGGGTGTCACAGGTGTCTAGGTTGCAAAGGAAAAAAAGGGGGAGGAAGCATCCCAGGAAAAAGCAATGCAAAACAATTTTCTTGGAGCGTGGACATATCCATGAAGCCATAGGAGTTAAGGTGGACTTAAATAATTCTCCTTTTTATTGGTACATTCTGTAAAAACATAAGCCCTGAGTATACATTTCCAAACACTGACACAACAAAATGAACCAATTGTAGCTATAGACAGCTTAACTGCTCTTAAATTTGTTAAGAACCCATTCTATGAAATATACACATACTTTTTTCTGATAAATATACTTTGAGGATTTGGGTCATAAACCAGATGGGTTTAGTACATTATATGTACATAGTCAAGATTTCAAGACCTCATTTGAAAAATTGCATCTGGTTCTGGTCACCATGAATAAAAAAGATTTAACATTAAAGTCTAGAAAAATTGCAGAGAAGACCAACAAGGAGGCTAAAGCATACAATAAATGATTGTGGGAGCTAGTTAGATCTAGTCTAATGAAGTGAAGAAATAGGCATGCTAGCAATCTTTCCATATTTGTAGGATGTCACAGAGAAGAGGGGTAAAGAGACTGTCCAAAGAGAATCTCTCCAAAACTAGACCCAATCTAGAATAAAGGAGAAATTTCCTGGCAGTGAGGACAATTAATCAGTGGAACAGCTTGCCTCCTGAAGCTGTGGGTGCTCCATCTCTAGTGTAGATCTGGCAGAGTTGGGGAGTGAAGTTAAGTGCATTATCAGTTTAGAGTCCATGCATTCCCACAAATGCTTCTAGTTCAACCCCTCCTCAATTCTGTCGATCCTTATCTGGGGCTAATTTAGTTTACAGCTTTAGTTTCCAGATTCTTGGGTATAGGTTTGAATAAATCTGTGCTACATGGATGGACTTGATTCTTTGCACTTGACACTGTAGGTTTTCAAGTAGAGATTGGACAGAATGGTACAGGATCTCATGCTTGACCAGCTTAGACTAGAAGACTTCCAAGGTCCATTCCTACTCTTATTCTGCATTCTATATTTTTTATCTATACCAACTTCAGAAAGTGAGAATCAGATGGCTGATGGCTTTTAAAGAATTAGTTTGGCTCTTTGCGCCTGAAACCCATGCAGTAAAAACAACATCAGAATAAGCAGAAAATTTCATTCCTTCGAAGTCAAGTTTATTTCTTTATATCATCAACTTAGATTCAAAAACATGAATGAAATTCAGAACTCATTATACTGTATATTTAGGACTATTCATACACACAACTAACTATGCTGGTTCTTTTTGTGTGGGACATCTTCATACTTCTACCTCTGATGTCTAAGTCTAATGAGGTTTGGCACAATGAAGCTGCCTTTCCACTTTCTCTCTCATCTACCAGAAAATGAGGATGAAATTAGGATACAAAGACTGACCGATAACATGGACTTCATATAATTTCTGGAAGCAGGCAGGTGTCACAGTACATTCAATCTTGCCAAATGGAGTTTTTATACCATCAGGTTTTTTTTTTAATCTGACTGTTGCCACAGCACAGAACTTTTTAAAAATGCTCAAAAGAAGAATTAAATGTCAATTTGAGCTAGCTCCATCTTTTATTTTCAGTTATACTATTATGTCCAGCAAAGCTTGTATCTATGTGGCTCCATTATCTAAAGTTAAGATGAACAAACATGAGACTCCAGTTTTAAACCAGATTCCTGTCGGTATTGCAGTAGTGTGAAGCCTCCAACTTTTTCATGGGGCAGAAGGGAAAATTAGCATGTGTTGGAAAAAAAAGCCCTGGTTAGACTCTCAAATGGGTCACACAAATAAGCACACTGGGCAGCTGCTTGAAGAGGAAGGTACTTTTATTCAACAGCTTAACATGGAGTATAACAATCAGACATAGGCTACAAAATTAGAGTGCTAAAAGTGGAAGTATTTATAGTAATAATGGACTTTGATAATGACTTTGTGAGACATGTCAGATGTGTAGATTGAGTTGTTCCTGTCCTGGGGACCTTTGAAGTCTGGACAGGAAAGTTGTTTTTTGTTCTGTGGAATGTCTTGATCATTTCTTAGGTGTGGAATTTTATGAGGGATCCTGTGTCAGGGTGTCTGTTTTCTGGTGCCATCTGATTTCCTGGATATACACACTCAATCAATTGCAGACCAAGTGTCAATGAGGGTGGAAAAGGTTTGAGCAATTTCTTTGTATTTTTATTTGATCAGAGATAGTTGAGGTTGATGTGTGACTTGGCTAAAAAAAAATGGTGGGGGGGTTGTTTAGGGGTTCTTTAATCTTCCAATACAAGTATATGATGGGAATACTAATGGGGTGGAATATGTTAAAAAAGTTGTCTTCAGCTAAATGTGAGCATAAATGGAATTTAAAACCCAAGTTAAAAAACTTGTGCCAATTCCACTAATTACCATTGAGACTAGTCACAACATGAAATTCCAAAAGTGAATTTTGGCCCTCAAAATGATAAGAGTCCATAATAAATGAGTTTCCCACAGCTAGGATATAGATACAGAATTCTTCCCTGTTAGAGTTTGATTTCTCTATAGAAGAATATCAAAGGAAAACTACTCAATTATTTAGATCTTGAATGGCAAATTTTGCCTGGTTCTGAAGACTGTATGAATTGTGAATAACACCCACAAGTGAGTTCAGCATAGCTGAAATTTTTGGTAGGTTGCTTACCTTCTATATCAGTTACCAGTTTCATCCTGATTGTTGGATTTTTCTGAAAAAGGATGGCAACCATAAAGAATATACAAATTAAAATGTTTTATATTCCAAGGATAAAATTTGCAATTGCTAGCCACAGCAGATTTGTGTAGTAAATTGATAACTGGTGCAACATTATTTATCCATTTATTTCTTTGTTAATTCATTTGTTTGTTGAGAATCTATTCCAAAACAATATATCAGACAGGAATGTGTGAATGCAAAGAAGAGAGAGACCACAATGAAATTTCTGGAAATACAGATGAAGCTAGGGAGCCCGAGATTCCCCTGTAGTTTAAGCCCAGTTTTGCCTTACAAAGTCACATGGTCCCAATATGGTTTTAATTGAAAGAGAAGTAAACTAAGAGAAGTAAACCTATCCAGCTAAACTAGACAGAATATCTTACATGATCTGTAGCTGCCCTAAACACTATGTCTAATAATGTGTCCAAACAATTAGATATTTTTGGAACATACAAAAATCTGTGTAATACAAAGAAACATGGCTCCTTCCATGCCATTGCCTTCATGCTTGGCTACAATACAATTCATAAGGAAGGAGCATTTCAGGTTTCAAGTTTCAAGTTTGCCCAACTAATTGTCCTTGGTTACTTTCTTAAACTTTAGCAAGATTTTTAAATTACCTTAACTTTATCAATTTAATTAACAGAATTACCTTGATAAAAAGGCTTTATAATTAAATTTTGTATAGGGAACAAAATCATTGTCATACATATTTAATGAGGACACTGTGTAATTCTTTTGGCTGTAAAACCGTGCTTCTGAAATCTTTAAGATGTTGAATGGAATGAAGATGAAACACATTTCTGATAGATGTGTTATGCACTCAATTCTATAAAACAGTTACAGAGTGAGCAATTATTTGCTATCAACAATGTAAAATCAGACTGTCAGTTCTTTAGCTGGCATTGGCCTTCTTACACATCAGGTTTTCTCCAAGAGCCAGGGATGTCATAATGTATCAGTATAATATATGTGTAGATCAAAGCAGTGTGGCTTTTTGTAATTGACAGATGGAAATTTTATCAATGCGTGGATTTTCTAAATGTCATCCAGATTTTTTGGTATGGTACTCGGTGTGCTGATAACCACTGGAAACCACTATGGCTCCTTTGTGCCATAATCTTTCAATTTCAGTTTTCAGATCTTAGTACTTTGTGATCTCCAATTCTATTCTACTCTCTCCTGATATTGCCACATCAATTATCAACACTTTTGGTTTTTTTTTCAATCACCATTAAATCTGATGTGTTGTGAGCTGACACTTTATAAGTTTGTATTCAGAAATCCCACAATATTTTAACCTGCTCATTTTTACTATTTTTTTTTCAACTTTATGTTCCCACCAATTTTTCTTTACTAATAGATGATGACTTCCAGTGTCCTAGTGAATCATTTTTGTGACAAGGTTATGTCATTGTTTATAATCAGTTTGTGCAATCTTCTTACATGAGCTGAGTATGCATGATATACTGTCTTTTCTACTTCCTGGCAGAAACTTCACTTTGAATCATTTGATGATTTTGGTGACTTTGAGCCAGTCACTGTGTCTCAGCCCAATGTACCTGACAGGGTTGTTGTTATGGGGAACATTGTGGGGGGAAGATGTGTTCAATTTATTTGCTGCATTGAGTTATTTGTAAAAATAATAAAGGTGGGAGTACAAATAAATATTTCCAATTCTGTCCTCAACTACATTAATTCAAGTAGTTTGTTCTTGAGCAACCAAAATCAAGCCTGATATTTACATATATAATTACCAGTGCATGGTGTTCTTTTTCAACAGTTTGTTTTATCTGAAATAGATTCTGCCCCCATTCCTGCAAGCGAAGTATACTCTATCAGTATCCCTAAAGGGATGCAATGCAGACTGAATATTCATGAGATTTTATTGGTCCAAATTGTCCAGTTCAATTTGTGTTCAGTTCATAAGAAATATATTTATTATATGATATGGTACAGGTATTGATGGCTTGGATGGTGTTTCTGCTCTTCAATTTTATCTTTAGCAATTTTGTACTCTTTTCATATATTCTTTGTTAATCACATTTTTAATTTGTTCCACCTGGTGTTATCCATTTATATTATTATTTTATTTAAAATTTGTTACAGCCACAGGGGGCATGATAGAGAAGGCACATATCCTTGATCTCTCTCACACACACACCCAAAAAAACCCATTGAATAGAGGAACTAGGACCATACCCACTGTTCAGGAAAATGATATATAAGCAGAAATTAGTGGATTTAAAGATCCTACAGACATCTAGGACCTATATTATTGAGGGCTTTCTAGGTAAGAACTATCATCTTGAATTTCATCTGCAAGTTTAATGGCATTGAATGTACTGGGAACATCCATTACTCACCATGCTGCTATTTATAAAGTATAACCAGGGGTGGGATTCTGCTGGTTGGACCAGTTCAGGAGAACCCCTAGCTCCAAAGATCAGCTGGGAGCCAACTGGTTCACTTTGATGATCATGTGGACCTCCCCATGCTGTACTGACCTTTATCACCCCAGCTGATTAGCGCAGAATAGCGGATTGCCGCTCCTCAGCTGTGTTACTCCCCTGAAGTAACATAGCAGGTGAGGATTTTTGTATTGCTGTTCACATGTGTGCAATGCATGTCAGGTGCATGCATGCATGAGATGTGCAATCACAGAACCGGTTGTTATACTGGTAGCATCCCACTCCTGAGTATAACTTCTGGATGGTCTTCTCCGCCAGGCCTCATATACATCACCCTACAATCCTGGAGCCAAAGGAGTAATCTCTCTCCTTTCTTTTTGTTAACTTATGGCTTTCTAGTTGATAGAAATGATAGAAGGGCAACTTATGGATTTTCCCCCAAAAAGAATAGTTAGATATAGTATATCACATCACTGGTCCAGCTCAAATGCTTGATTATGTAATTATGTTCTGTATTTATTTACTGTACTTTTATTAAATTTATTGTACTCAGATAAGAACAAGCAGAAACAATCACATTTTTGACTAATGGTCTTTAGAAATTCAAGTCCAGGTTAGGAACCTAGGAATTACCCAAATAAGGTGTAAGATATAATATATACCAACATTCAGGATGATTAGGGGACTGGAGACTAAAACATATGAAGAACGATTACAGGAACTGGGTATGGCTAGTCCATTGAAGAGAAGGACCAAGGGAGACATGATAGCAGTGTTCCAATATTTGAGAGGCTGCCACAGAAAGGAGGGGGTCAAGCTATTTTCTAAAGTGCCTGTAGGCCAGACAATGAATAATGGATGGAAACTGAACAAGGAGAGATTCAACCTGGAAATAAGGAGAAACTTTCTGACAGNACAATCAACCAATGGAACAGCTTGCCCTCAAAAGTTGTGGGAGCACCATCACTTGAGACTTTCAAGAAGAGATTGGACTGCCATTTGTCAGAAATGGTGTAGCATCTCCCACTTGGGCAGTGGGGTTGCACTAGATGACCTACAAGGTCTCTTCCAACTCTGATTATCTGTTATCTGCTAAGCAAAGTGAGGGTTTTTTGTTTTTGTTTTGCAAATCCACAATTGATATAACAAATATTTAATTTTACTTTTAAATACTTTTAATCTACCTAATGTGCAGTGGAAAGTGATGGCTTTGTAATATCACTTCTATAATTTACCTGTTTAAAATATTAAAGTTCTCACTGTCCTACTTTCTCTCCCTTTCTTTAATTATTTTCTCAATTCTGCTGGCCACAGGTATTGTTATATCTACAAAGGAATAATATAATTATTCCTTGGATAATTATATCTGCAGTAATATCTCTACTGTGTTATGTGCTAAATGGTGATCAGTGTATATTTGAAAATTCTATTTTCAACAGCTGTCTTAATTTTACCGTTATACCACATTTGGGAAATTTGTAAATTATAGTTTTTACACATATGCCAATGAATAACATTGGCTGTTTTGCCATGACATAGTTAATGATCTGCGGTATCTTCTATCCCGCATTAGATGGGCACCTCATGATAGGGAGCGAAAGGAGAAAGAAACAACAGGAGACGAAGTTCCTCGGGA
>BHFT01065547.1:0-24153 GCA_004320025.1 Laticauda laticaudata | reverse complement strand
AAGTCTTTATATCTTACAATGTTATCAAAATCTAAAACATTTGGATGTGTAACTGCCTCCATTGTAGATAACCAAAGAGGGACCTGAGGATAGTGTTGTTTTTTTTATCTTTTCTAAAAATAATGTTGATTTTCCAGTTAGAACATCTTCTGAATTCATCTCTATTCTTGGTACAATGAAATGCAATGCTGCAGTCCAACCATAAAGATGTTATGCCACAGGAATAGATGAAACACATGCCTACAATTGTTGATGAGAATGAACAATTTCTTGTTTCACAGGGCAATTTTTATTTTCTCATGTTTGCAAGTCACAAAGTAGCATCTTTGCCCATTTATAGACATGAATGAAAGAGGGGGAAGAAAGAGAGAGAAATTGGAAGGAAGTTGTGGCTGACTCTTGATTTTCTAAGGATTCCTAGAATGGATCTTTGTATGTTAAAAGTCCCTGATAAAACCCCATGCAGTGAATTTGGCAGATTTTATTCTCCATAAAATGAAATAGTATAAAACCATCTTATGCTTCTCTCTCTTTCTTTATAAGATCATAGCAATGAAGATGTCTCACAGGCAGCCAATGAGATGGGTGCAAATGAAAAGCCAGTTTCAGAGAACTCCTACAACTGCATCTCTCAATCTCCCAAGAAACAAGGGAACAAGTCCTCTTCATCCCTGACTTTATTTTATTTTATTTTTTTGCCATTGTGATAGACACAGTGATACATGGTCGAAAATGTATGATTACCCTGTGAATAGTTTCCATCAAATCAATGTTAATTTTGAAGAATGAAGGGATCAAAAACATAGGCTGAAAAATAACCATTCTCATTCTCTCTACTTTCCTTTTCAGTTCTTTCCTCCAGGTTGATCACAGTTGTCTGATGTTTTGGTATGATCTCACTTCCCCTGACTGGTGAACTCCCTTGTTTCTTTATCCCCCTTAGACCAGTGAAAAGAAATGAAGCTCCCCAGTTTTACCACTTTTTTTTTTTTTGGTCACTTGAGATAGAAAGCCAAATTCTCATCAATTCTACCTGTAAGATTTTTTTAAAAAATAAATGCCCTTTAAAGAAAACAGCTTTTTAAAACTGTACTGGCAGTGAAGTGTAATATCATTAAAAAAAAAAGTCCATGAAAGACAGTGATAAGAAAGGCCAGGCATTTATGCAACAACAGATAATAACCAGCAAAAAATACGACTTCAGCAATAAAGTGGTAAACACCTGGAGTGCACTATCTGACTCTGTTGTTCCATCCTCTAACCCCACTCCTTTAACCTCAAACCATCCACTATTGACCTCACCCCATTCCTAAGAGGTCTGTAAGGGGCGTGTATAAGTGCACCATCATGCCTACCTCCCTGTCCTATTGTCCCCATTTATTTGTACCTATTTCCTGTATTCTTATGTTTATACTTATACCTATTATCTTGTAAGTGGTTGACAAATAAATAAATATAATAAAATATAACTAAGGGATGTGTTTGTCTACAATGAAATGAAGCACAACAGGCAATTCAAATAGCATCACTTGAGCTGGCAAAAGGCAAAAAATGCTACTTTTGATTTATGACAGGAAAATAAAATAGCTGGAGATAGTCTTTAGCTTGGTTGATGGCAATTAAAGGCCAAGACTGTTGGGTGAGGGAAGGGTAACTAAGACATCTCCAAAGGAGTAAAGACAACAATGTGGCTAAGACCAACAAACCAAAAATGGAGCTGGTCCAATGGAACCTCTCTAGAAAAGGAGAGGATAAGAGATTGCCCAATTTTGCTTCAGATGACTGCTCCTTGCAATGAGACCACAAAACAGTGGTTGACTGCCAGGTTTCAGCACTGGGAGGCACGGAAAGCTATCAAATTCTGACCAGTAGAAGAACCTTCAAGGACAGTGGATACTCTAAACTCACTTCCTAAATATTTTTGCAATTCTAATTATTTAAAAGTTAAAAGAGGTCTCCCAAGCAATTAGGTTGAAAAACTATCTGTAGTAACTTCACCTCAAGTAGAGGACAAAATAACCAACAGTTTAAATAATTCAAAGAATATAAAATAAATGACAAATCAACAAATACAAATTTAATTTTAAAAAGTTTTAAATTAGTTAAAGGACCAGACAAATTTGACATATTTGGACTTTTGCTGAGACTTTTCAAATAATTAAATAAACAAAACAATGTAAACTTTTTAATCTATTAACAAAGAGATGATGGCTTGAAGTTTGAAAATAACAAAGAAAGAAATTTCAGATTTTCTGATTATAGAAATGAAACAGTAGAGAGGACTACAGTTTCTGGTAGAAAAGAAAGGCAGGCAGGCAGACAGGCAGGCAGGCAGGCAGGCAGGAAGGCAGGAAGGAAGGACCTGTTGTTTATTTTTGAACCAAAAGAGGGTCAGTGTAATTTATAAAATGATAAAGTTATGACACTTTAGACATTTCAATAGTTTTTTAAAGATTTGGGAGAGACACTAAATTGATAGCAATAATTTCTGCACAAATTAATACATTTCTTGAAGAAGACTCCATATTTCTTTGGAAATTCTATTTTAAAAGGCAGGAAAGAAAACAACATGGAAGAAATTAAAGACCGACAAGATGCAAAGGCGAAATAAATTGCTGCTGATGTAAAAATATAGGAAAATAAAGTATTGTGGATTAAAAAAAGTAGATGGCAGCCGGAGTGGAAATACAAATGATAAGCCAAGAAGTAGAAAAATGACCCAGGCAAGGATTTGTCACTGGATTTACAAAAGAGGCTTCTGAAGCCTTGAAGAAATGTTTGTGAGGTGAGAAAGTAAGTTTGAATGGAAATTCAATCCTATGACAGAACTTAATGGATTAAAGTTCTAGATGGTTAGAAGAAAAAAAAGGAATATAAAGTTGTTTAAACAGTGTTAAAATAAGAAATGTTTCTATAAATTTCTGGAAAAACTTTATGGGCTTTTTATTGATAATTTGCACTGTATAAATGTCCTGTATGTAATATGCATGAGGTTAATTGAAATAACTGATATAAAAGGACTAATGATGCAATTATACAAATAACATAAAACAATGTAAATGTTGTAAATTATATCAGTTGCTCACAATGGGCATGAAGTCCACAGCAAATGTTCTATGTTGCATACAAAGTCCACTGAATGAAGATCCTGACAACTCAGGCAATTTGTATCTTCAAATGTCAGGTTGATCAGAACTATTCTGAACTGATTTTTTTTTTAAAAAATAGAAATTACAGCATAAATTCACTTCAAAATATTCCATTAATTTTACTTGACTGCAAACCATAAATAAAAACAAACAAACAAACAAACAAATAAAATGCCTTGACACCCTGAATGAAAGCTTCCAAAATGCAAGGTTATCGTTTGAAATAAGAGCGTACAGGTTCAGTGCTGGAGCAGCCAGTTTTTATATGCATAACCAAAGCAAGCAAATACTTGTACAAAACCAATCCTAAAGTCTCAGATTTTTCTTTTACATTATCAAATGAAAGCTAAGTTACTGCCAAGATTCTCTTTCAACCACTACCATTCACAAATTTCATCAAACAACATGGTTTCAGCCACACCCATTGTGATTCCCATGAAACTATGCCAGCTACCGGAAAGACTGAAATTGGCATCCAATTTCTGTCCCGTTGAACTGGGAAAGCTCATTGATCTCTATCTTGCCAATCTAGCAAAAAAAAAAAAAAATTAGGGAAGAGACAAGTGACAAGGAGAATTCTTTCCATTTCTGGAAACAGAACATAATATTTAATTAAAATAGCAAGCATTCATTTTCAATGTTAATAAATACTCAAAACTCATGTTATACTGATATCAGTACTAATATTTTATTTACTGATTTGATTTATACTTCACTGCCTTTCTTGGAAGAAAATTTGAAAACCAAATGGAACAAAAATTACAAAAACACATTAAAAATACTGACTGCAAAAATTAATGTGCATTTATTATTAAGATTAGCACATACATCCCCAAGTTTATTAGAACAGATATGTTTGCCATCTGAAGGAAATCTAACATCCTATTGTTGTTTTTCCTTCAAAGACAAGATCTGATTCTATAGACATATGGTTGCTGTTCTCCCTGCCTTCAAGTTATCTTCCCCACTGGTGACTACATGGACAATTTTACTTGGCACTATTTTTTAGAAGTTTTCTTTCTTTTCTTTTTTTTTGCCACTTCCTTCTTCTGGGGGCTGAAAAAGAGTGACTGGCAGAAAGTGATCTGTCTGGCTTCATGCCTTAGACATGATCTCTCAGTTTCTAGCCCAATGCTTTTAATCACTATATCAACAGGGCTTTAACACTGTTGGAGATAGAAATAATTTGTAGTTATGGAGCCATCTGTAAACTATATTCAACTCCATTCTATTGAACTGCAAACAGATGGAAAGAAAGGGCACAACAGCTGGCCAAGCACTAATGGATTTGAAAAAGCAAGAAATATGAAGCAGACATAATAAGCAGAAATATTCCAGAATATGGATACACTATTAGTGTTTTTCATAGCACAGAAGGAGATTCATTTGTCAATTTATTGCTCTTAAAATATTATAAATAATATTATAAAGTTATCTCTCATCCCAAGGTATTGAAACTGATCATAAACTTTTTAGAGTTACATAGTTGGGTGCAATAAAGATGTTATGCCAGATGGATAGATGAAACACATGCCTACAATTGTTGATGAGAATGAACAATTTTTGTTTCACAGGGCAATTTTTATTTTCTCATGTTTGCAAGTCACAAAGTAACATTTCTGCCTGTTTATAGACATGAATGAAAGAGGGGGAAGAAAGAGAGAGAAATTGGAAGGAAGTTGTGACTGGCTCTTGATTTTTCTAAGAATTCCTAGAATGGATCTTTGTATGTTAAAAGTCACTGATAAAACCCCATGCAGTGAATTTAGCAGATTTCATTCTCTGTAAAATAAGCGGTACAAAACCATCTTATGCTTCTCTCTCTCTCTTTATAAGATCATAGCAATGAAGATGTCTCACAGGCAGGCAATGAGATGGGTGCAAATGAAAAGCCAGTTTCAAAGAACTCCTACAACTGCATCTCTCAATCTCCCAAGAAACAAGGGAACAAGTCCTCTTAAACCCTGACTTTATTATTGTGATAGACACAGTGATACATGGTAAAAAATGTATGATTACCATATAAATAGTTCCCATCAAATCAATGTTAATTTTGAGGATTGAAGGGATCAAAAACATACCTCCTCCGTGGCTCTGGCAGAGATAGGGGAAGCGCCATACATTGCCCAAACCTACACAAAACCCGATACAGGTGAGCATGTATTGTGCTTTATTGTCCCATTTGGGTCTTGAATCTGCTTCTGTGGTCTCTATCGTTTCTAGTTCCTTGTGAGAAGGTATTCTCAAATCCAGACCAGGATTTGGCAGCTGAAGTTTCACCATGGCTGGACCGTTCTTGTACACAAATCTGCCACGGGTTCTGGGCTAGACAAAAAAAGGAAGTCTTAGCTGCCAGCTACCACTCTTTATAGTGAACCTTTGACACTAAGCACATTGGTGCTGTCTTGGGGCAGGAAAGAAGCGTCAGCAACTCATTTGATTAACCAAGGTTACTCTGAGACTTATTAATGTCTTATCTGCCAAAGCTCCAGCTGAAGACAGAGATTGCTTGGTATCAAAGCTGTGAAGAGTAGCAATTCACAGGGTAATTTGCTGCAAGGTACATTAAGCAGCATGTTTAAATAGGATTTGCTTTTCTTGCATGCATCTTTCTGTTTGACCCTCATTAACACTACATAGAGAGAAGAAAATTACTCCGGCAGAATTAAAGCTCATAAACTGCAGTATCTCATCCCAGACTAAATTTCTTTTCTGTTTTTATGTGCATCTATAGTATACACAAATCATATTGGGACATTTAGAAGTCCTAGCAGTTCACAGATAAAACAGTATGCAGGTAGTATGAAAGTGTGTGTGTGTGAGAGAGAGAGAGTGTGTATGTGTATACCCCCATCACCTTTCTTGATTTTAAAAGTCTTTACTTTCTTGCTTTCTAATTTCCCATCTTCACAAATGTACCTCAAGGCAGCAGGCAGGAAAGAAGTGCTGCATCCATGTTGAAAAGCAGCATGGAACAAAAGGTATAAATTCTGTAATGTCTAATTTAGTGAATTGGGGGATCAAATTTACAAATTGGGCTTGCCCTGGACAAACTAAGGGTTATGCATTCAATTTTGCATTACGGCAAATACAGCTCCAGATTGGAATTCCATATATACTACAAAACATACAGTTCCAGCAAATTTTGTTTATTTATTTCTATTGTAGTATCTTCATTATTTTTTAAATATCTCCAAGTGGTATCACACCCAATACTCTTTCATCCTCCTGTTTTCCCTGCAACAGTAATCCTGTGTGAGGTGGGTTGGGCTGAGAGAGTGACTGGTTCAAAGTCACCCAGTCAGCTTTCATGTCTAACTCGTGACTAGAACTCACAAAATATTGAACTATGTCATTATTCATTCAGGTGAAGCATTTTCTTCAAAGATCTACACTTGGAAATTTAGTATTTTTCCAGGAAAAGAATATGAAATGTCTTATTCTTCCAACTCCCAACGTGTTATGATGCTGCTATTCTTTGTAAATATATAACCTGAACCAGGAGAGAACAGCAGAGAACCTCTCATGGGAAAAGAACTGGTTATACTGTCGCAGGAAAGGCTACTTACTTTGTGAAAAAAAAATTCAAGCATGCCGCTGAAATGAAGACTACAATTGAAGTCTTCATATGAAGACTTCACAAAATGAAGACTAAAATGTGCTAAATTCTTTAGTAACTCCAGGGTGTTTTTTTTTCCTTTCTTTTTAAAGAAATCTCTATCTTAAGAAAAAGATTGGCGTTTTCTCTACTAGAACTACTCTATTAATTTATATCATTAAATCACCATATTTAGCCATGGTGAAGATGGTATTTTATTTTCTCATGTTAGATGCTTCTGATGGCATAGCTACTTTTTAAAAGTAAACATAATTCGAAAGCATTCCATGAGGAAACAGATCTGCAGTGGCCTAGAAGTTCCCATCTACAGAGAAATGGAATAAAAGTGGTATTTTGAAAGTGGTAGGAAAATATAGTAAATCAGCATTGTAAGAATAGAAAAACATTGGAAATAATGATCTCTATAATTAATTGCCAGTGCTTGTTGTATGAGCCCCCCCACCCAAAAAAAGAATTAATATGCAACTAATTCTTCTTTCCAACTATCAAAATAGGTCAGAGGTTGAGCAACTATAATAATTATAGCAATTACAGTAAAAATGTGGCTATCATATGCTTTTTTCTTTTTGCATCAAGGTATGAGTTTAGGCAGTGTTTTCTGCCTTGGCAATTTTGAGATGTGTAGAGTTCAATCCCCAGATGTGTAGAGTTCAATTCCCCTAGCTGTAGTGGCTGGGGAATTCTGGAAGTTGGTTCATGCATATTAAAATTGCCAAACTTGAGAAATATTGAGTTGAGCAATGAAGTAGGAGCTTAAAGGCTCTGTGTTTTTTTCATTGGTATGTATGTAAATGGTAAGAAATTCCATGTTTAACCTTAGAATTTTGGGGTTAGTTGGGCCATGTGTAGTTAGTTGGGTCATTTGTACACTAGACTCAAAGGCCATTGCATGACCAACGAAGCACAACATACACATAAACTTTATGTTTCTGTTCTATCTACAAATGCATAAGCCCATGTCACACTGCACCAATGGATGGAAGGAGGATGTAAAACGGAGAAAAACACTTGCCATCCGTTGGTTAACGCGATGCTTCGTTTTGGTACTCACTGCGTCGCGTTTTTTCTTCCTCTCTATCCGTCCCAGCATCCCGTCGACTGAGGTTCCATCCTGCTCAAAAGGTTTTGAGCTGCGCAAAACGTTTTGAGGTCGGAAAATGTATCAACGCCGTCCGTTCTGCCTATCTGCGATGCATACGTGGGAACATCTGTTCTGCATCCGTCGTCATCCGTTACGCGTCCACTATCATCCATAGGCATACCGCTGCGCATCCGCGGAATCAATCTGCTCCATGCAGAAAGGGCACAGGGAGGAGCGAACAGACGCGGAAGGAACGCGGCAGCGTTAGTAGGCATGGATCGGAGAAAGGATGAAAGCGAATTGCAGCTCGCAAAGAAAATATTAAAACGGAAAAAAAACTTGCAGAGGGGACCTACCTCAGATATTAAGGATGTCAGAGATGCCTGAGGATGCAAAAGACACATAGGGGAAAACTCTATATTGCCTAATATAAAAGGGAGCAACTCACCTGGATTTCTCACTTAAGACCAACAGCCTTGCTGTGCAGAACCTCTTCAGCCTTCATCTGTCCTCTGTGCTCTCCACAGCATCCAGTCGTCGTCCACCATGGATCGTAACACAGTCTTTTGGTAAGCCACCTCGGTTCTTGCAACAGTGCGAAGGCCCATCTACAGGCTCTTTACTCTACTACGGCGAAGAAAAGGAGCGGCCAAGAAGCGTCTGGGTCCGGAAGATGGATCGGGAGAAGAGCAGTAGTCGGACTGTACAACAAGCATGGTGGAGCTGAGGACAGAGACGCTCGTGCATTCCAGGAAACTGTCCATAGGATGCTCAGCCATGTTTGACAACGCTTGTCCAGACGGCCTGACACAGGTTGAACCAACGGCAACACCCAACACTTCCAGCCAGCCTGGACCCAATCGGCTCAAAGGGTGGCCAACTCAACTCTGCGTCACTGGCCTCAGGGACCACCTACAGGCAGCATGCAGTCACCGCCCTGAGAGGGTGCCCACACAAAACATCAAGCATTGGGGGGCACGAGAAGTTGGTGCCAGCCATCATCAAAGAATACCATGGAGGAGCTCCTCCATGCCTCCTCCAACTGAAGAAGATGGAAGAAAGTTTGCAGAACAGGGTATCAGAGGTTGGAACTTCTCCCACACTGTTGGAGCATACGATTGAAGCACGTGCGCAATGCGCCCAGCCAATTAGGCTCCACTTATTTTCAACTACCAAGGGCTTTCTCAGCATCATCCTCTTCGAACCATGGTCGAGTGCCGTGAGCTCAAGTTCATAGTACATCATGCTTCAGGCTAATGGGTAGCTTCAGATGACCGCAGGTATAGCAACGGCCAGTGACCTCAAGGAGGGGCTGGAAGCAACTAGTCATGGGCTTCCCAGATCCAGACCCTGCCACAACGACATGCAAGATGTGGCCCTACTTCATTGTGGGCGATGACGCCTTCTCCCTCAGCAACCTACCTCATGAAGCCCGTACACTTCCAGAATGACCTAACCGTGCAAGAGAGGATCTTCAACTACAGCTTGTTCCAGGCAAGGGGGTGGTGAGAACGACTTTGGCATCGCTGGCCAGACAGTTTTTCAGGTACGTTCACCCACAATGCAGCAGTCGCCCAACGACCGTGAGGAGGATCGTGGAAGCGTTGCTGCGATCTGCAACAATCGTCATGCGCAACCGAGCTACCCAGTCGTTTGCAGAACAAGGCTTGTGGACACTCCAACAAGGCAATGGGGACATGGAGCCTGGGAATGGAGGCAGGGCGAAACCTGAGTAGGAGCACTGAGAGCGATGTGGGCAAAGGCCCAACAGAGCCTGCACGTGAAAGGGAAGAACGGCCAGCGCAACCCATCCTGACAACCTGGTGCAACTACCCCAGCTCGAGCAATGGAGTGGCAAGACAGGATGTATAGATGATCGTAATGGCCTGATCTCACATCCCACACATCGACTGCAAAAACATGGGCCACATGATACCTTTGGCGTAGCGGACCACTACAATCGAACACCGCCGAATTTAATAAAGAGTTTGTGTTGTATGTTGACATGTGTGGGAATCAATGATTACATTAAGTATTGATAATCGCAACGGGCCATCAGCGTGTGGCACCTGGGAGGGTGGACCATAAAGTCCCCACAATTGCTTGCACTGGAGGTTTAACTCATCCACAGCTATCTCAAACTGCGCCATGCCCACACGCACTCGAATCCTAACCCATCCACAGGTATCCTGCCCATACCCACAGCTATTGACCCATTCAAGAGGTATCCCTGCCCACGCGCCACTGGCTGATCGTTACCGGGCATGCCCTACAAGCAGTGCAGAAGGCTTAAAACCATCAGTTCTAAAAGTTTGCCACCAAGACAGTTTATTTACAAAATCCTAAATGAGCGAAAGTGTGTGACAGCGAAAGGGATAATCTTGTGATTAATAACAAGCTGGTAAAAGGAAAAATAGACGCCAAGTCCGAGAGTGTCCAATAAAGGTCTACAATGCGTAGCGACACACCAGGGTGCTCGTGTCAATGCTGCCTCGCGTCGTGCACTCAGGAGGTGGTGCCCAGAGGTCTCTAGGGAGTGGAGGGGTCGCAGGGGGCTGTGGAGGTGGCGTGGTGCGAGTGCTAGTGCTGAAGCGCCCTGGGGGTGCCTGGCCCGGAGGACAACAGTGAGCGGTGATGTTGAGGAGGCACCTCAGACAGCTGGCTCAGACCCAAGTAATGTTGAGAGCTTTCTCCATGTCCATGGGGTGTCAGCCCCCAGTGACCGACGTACAGATGGTACTGAGGCCGGGCTTGGCTGTGGGGTGGAGAGAGCAGTGTAGTGGGGCTGTCTGGTGCTCTGCAGCTGTATTTGAGACACGACGTGGGTGGGCATCGTGATGTAGGTGGCATCGTGGCAGTAAGTTGGCGTGGGTGGCATCTGGTGGGCATCAGTGGGAACCGGTGGCAATGGTGGCGTCCGAATGACTCTGTTCCTGGATTGGAAGGCTGCTGCCTGTGCTGCTGGACCTCCGGTAGCCATAGCGCTGGTAGGTGACGGCTTGTGAAAGCGTTTGAATGGGAGGGACATAACTGGGTGGAGGAGCAGACCTGGACTGTGGCAGAGCAGGTTCATCTGGAGTCTGGAGGTTGTGAAGCAGATCGGTGATCCTGTGCCTTGCACCACTGGTAACTGGGGTTCCGCCATGTCGTGAGGTCTGGTTGGACATAGGTGAGGAACGGGCTTGCGTTGGAGATTGAGGAGTTGGTGTGGACCAGCTGAGAGAAGGTATCTAATGCTGCGCCTGATGGTGTTCTTATCTCCGAGCAGACAGTGTGGCTCTTGCCCTCCTGTCTGGCTCTCGGCCTTTCTGTGGAAGGGTGGAGCTGGGGTGGATGCGGGTAGGACTGTGGTGGAAGCGCCGTCTCCTTCTCCACTGCGCTCAGGGATCTCCACCGGCGCTCCGCCACGGTTTAGAACACTTTTTTTGTCCGCGCAGGTTCTCCGGAGTCGTGCGCACGCTCCCGAACCTGGCCTGGAGACAGGACTGACCGTCTCGCCGAAAGAGGTAGCTGGGCTCTCAGCAGCCTGCTGAGAGAGGGTTGTGAAGGGGGCTGGAATCCTCGGTGGCGGGATCTGACACCCTCCAGGACGCTGCAACTTGGCCATCACATAGGTCTCATCATGGTCGTGCAGTTGACGCAGCTGGCCAGATTTCTGCAGATGCAGGCTTCCCGGTACGCAGGGGTCTATGTGCTCAATCCGACCAAGCAGGAGCATCTCCGAAGTGTAGCCCAGCTCTCCGCCTTCTTTCTCCAAGCAGCCTGCTTCCTTTTGGTGTCCCTGTAGAGCCTGTGTCCCTTCCGCCATAGATACTCATTCTCTTCAGCCACTCCGCACTCATCCTCATGTTCCTCCGCTCGATGAAGTATTGCCTCCTCTCCCGTTCTCGCATATGCCTCTTCCTCCCTTTGGCAGACCACATGGGCCTCATCAGAGGGGCTTCCAGGTTGTAGGGCGCTGTCTCACACCATCACCAGCAGCAGCACCAGCAGGAATGATCATCAGCAGCACAGCACCAGCACCAGCAGGACCAGATCAGCAGCAGCAGCAGCGCAGCAGCCCCAGCAGGAGCAGGATCATCAGCAGCAGAGTAAGCACACAGCGGCCAGCAGGACCACAGGAGCACCAGGCAGGACCAGGAGCACCAGCAGGACGAGCAAGACCAGGAGCATGAGCAGGACAGCAGGAGAGCAAGACAGGAGCACAAGCAGGACGAGCAGGATCAGCAAGATGACAGGACCAGCAGGACGAGGAGCAGCTTCAGCAGAGTAAGCACGAGCAGGCTGAAAGCACCAAGGGGGCAGGCAGGCTGGCAGGCAGGCTGGCAGGAGGCAATCGATGTGTCTGGAAGCAGGTCTTTCCTCTGAATGGTGACCTGCTTGGGAGCTGCTTCCTTGTTATATCACGGGGCTGGCGAAGTGAATTCCTCCCGGCATGCGCAGTGAAATGGCTAGATCCGCTAGTGGCATCTGCTAGGCATCCGCTAGGCTTCCGCTCTGCATCCGCTTCATCCGCTGTGCATCCCTTCATCCACTCGGCGTGCGCTGCCTGCATCCGCTGATGCCGTTCCGCGTCCGCGCTTTGCTGCGCTCCCCGGAACGGAAGCCTTGCGGATGGTGCCATCACCTCTCATCCACTTCCATCCTTAGGTTTTCCGTGGAGGCATCCGCTTTCCATCCGCCCTGCACTCCTCCCCCTGTCCGTTCCTTTCCGTGTTGTCCGCTCTGGTTATGCAAATTTTTGCCCCTTTTGAGAGCGGATGAAAGAATGGAACATTTTTCTCGTCCGCTGTGTCCTTTTTACAAACGTTTTGCATCCGTCGGCCAGTGTGACAGGGCCTTAAGTTTGGAAGCAACCACAGACAATGCTTTTCAGAAATGAAAGTCTCAGGGAATTGGGATCTCAAAATCTCATCTTGTGCTTAGCCCTCCAACTTATTTTCATACTCCACAGCAATATTAATGTAATAAAGGAATAAACAGAATAAAAGAATCAGGACATGTCTCTTAGCTTGGAAGGAGTACCCCCGCCACCCCCCAAAAAAGACAGAATTGCTATGAGGACAGACTTACAGAGACCAGGAGAAAGTAAAGGAGAACATTAGCTCATTGCCAGGTCCAAACAAAAGGAGTACTTCTCGAAGTAGTATAGCTACTCAATCATCTCATGAAGCCAATCATTAATAAGTCTCCTTAAGAAACTGGCCAGTCAGGGCATGCAGAGAGCAGTTGTACCCCTGGTCTTGAGTTAAGCCACCCTTTCAGACAGGGCTTTCTTTGGATGTAGCCAAAACGCACACACATTCACACTCAGACTTCCTCTTTCCTAATTATTGGGGTGGCCATCAAAGGTGATTTGAAAGACTGTGACTTGAGTCCCCAAGTATTAGACCAAATATAGTGTTCTGGTTCATGAAGAGTGCTGCCAAATAAATAAGCAAAGTAAAGTTATGAAAAGGGTAGCTCTGTTATACAATGAATTTTTAAATAAATATATATTTAATGGAATATCATGGCGATTTTTCATTTGCCATTCATGAGAAATGTATGTATAAACGTATGAAAGAGCTTTGATGTCATAGCCGGACTAATGAAGAACTACTTCTCATGCAGAACTCTGCAGAATTAACCTTGAGGTTTCATTGTTGACTGAGGTAGTGAAAGCCTGAATGCTTTCTAATGACAGAAACACATGGAGATGCACAGTAAATAGTTCGATGTAAATCTAATTTCTTTTTCTATCATCCTTTGGCTTACCATTTCTTACTTCTTTTCAATGCTTTTGTATAATGTTACCTATCCCTAAAGAGATGCATGTCACGGATATGCAGGTACTGTATATATCTCAATATAGATGGGGCAATATCAATGGCTGGTGATCCCTTGACAATTTAGTTTAACTTTTAATTATAAATATTAAAAAATGTTATACAGATGTTATTTAGTTATTTTAAGTATGTTTATAGCAATGAAAATTCAACAAGACATCCTTAAAAATGAGCCACTCTGGATTTGAACGTTTATTTTTTAAAAAATAATTTTAGTACTAACAATATAATTTGAATAAGAAATTTAAATGGTCAGTTTTTGTTTTTATGTTAAACATTTTAATGTAAAATAATAATATAAACAATATGCACATATGAGATCCTAAAGCATCTTAATGTTTTTAAAATAACTGTATTAAGTCAAACAACAAGCTCCTTTCTTTTGAATTTCTGTATTCCTGAAGAGGCATCTCTTAGCTTTGCAGTTATAAAAGGGGCTCAAGAGGCTTGATCATTGCCTTCAATTTTGTTGAAGGAACAGTGAAAAGAGAGCACTAGTAGGGGACAAAAAAAATGCACTTAGAACATTGCTCAACACAGAACATCAACAACATTGCAAAACAAAGATTTCCAAGAAAGCAGCCTATTTTACTGCATACAAGAATGTTTGTACTATGTTTTCCTTGTAAAGCTTCTGTAATCACATCCCATCTTCATTCTTTAACTTGCAATATACACATAAACATTATTGCACCATCATACAGATACAATCCTGTCTATCACATAACTATTAAATCAACACTAATTATGCTCCTTGTAGAGGAGAAGAATTTACAGCCTATTCATATGATGAACTTCTCAAAGTTCTTTTTTAAAAAACTTCCTCTACAACAGGGGCCCCCAACCACCAGGCTGTGGTACACTACCGGTCTGTGGCCTGTTAAGGACCTGGGCCATGCAAGAGATGGGCGAGCGAAACTTCATCTTGCATGTGCGGGATCTATGTTGCACATGAAATCACTCCCCCCCCCAGATCTGTGGAAACCTTTTTCTTCCACAAAACCAGTCCCTGGGTCCAGAAAAGTTGGGGACCGCTGCTCCAGACGAATGGATATTGAAAAATATTCTAACAAAAATTCAGTATATTCCATTAACCACATTTAACATAAATTCAGTAAACCTTGTCTGAGGTGGTATAACTTCTCCTGCTTGAGCAGTGGGCTGGACTAGAAGACCTCCAAGGTCCCTTCCAGCTATTCTATTCTATTCTATTCTATTCTATTCTATCCTATTCTATTCTAATTAACATCCATAACCTCTATCTCGGGATTAACTTGCAAGTGTAAATTGTATAGTTTAAACATCTGGGTTAACTAATGAATTTTATTGAACTAGAAAACTTTCAGCATCCTCTGTGTTATTTTGGTTGATCTTAAAAATGTATCAATGATTGAAAGGCTTTGAATACCCATTTTACAGTTTATGTTCGCCTCCCCTGTGGGTTTTTTCATATATTCTATCGCTGCATTATTAAAATGATTGGGGGGGGGAACTTCTGGGAAAAATTATTTTCTTTTAGTGTTTTTGTAAATATTGTGCTCATCTATACACACAAAAACATGTAACATTAAATTAACAGCCTCAAGGAATTTTAGAGTTAACATATTTCATTATCCATGGTATAGTTAAATATCTTATTGGAGCCACTGTACTTTTCCTGCTGTACTTTTCCTGTCACAAAAGCAAGATGTCTTCATGCTTTTTTATTTAGTTCCTTTTTTATCAATGAATATATAACTTTTTTTTAGTGATGGCTACTCTAAGGGAAATACCAACGCAAGCAATACAACAATATACAGTAACATACTGGTACAAATTACAATACCTTTTCAAGTATTCCAAGAATCCTTTCTTTTTCATCTCCATTCTTTGCTCTGATCTGTTCTGTGAAGTTGGCATATGTCTCTCTTGTTTATAGTTCTCTGCATTTTTTGTCCTGTTAATTTCTGTATGTTGTCCTATTAATAAGTAAGAAGTAGGAAAACTGTATGAAAGGCATTTTCTAAAGAATGTGTAGGGTCAGTTTGTACAACTTAGTGATTTGATAACCAGAGGGAAAAGAGGGGTTTATACTTATGGGATGCCAAAAAGATCCAAGGATCTTTTTCCAGAAATTGTTCTGATTTCTTTTCTCTATCAAAAGCTTCTTCTACAATTGTAAACGGGTAATGCAATTTTACATTACACAATTTTACAGGGCATTACCATAGTCGTGATCCTTTCGTAATTTATATTAGTTGTACAAATCAGCAATCTATATATAGCAATCTATATACAAACATTCTTTAAAAATATATATAGTCTTCTATTTCCCTTTGAGGAAGGAAAATAAGTGTGTAATTTTTTTTACTTTTAACAAATTGAACTCAGGCAACATTGTGCCGATTTAGAACTGAACTCAGCCAAATATTTAATCTCCTCAGTAATTTGATGTACTATTCCATTGTTGTTAATCCTTTATATCATTTTACTGAGTAAAGCCCATGTCACACTGGCCAACGGATGCAAAAAGGACACAGCGGAGGAGCAAAATGTTCCATTCATTGTTATCCGCTCTCAAAAGGGGCAAAAATTTGCATAACCGGAGCGGATAACACGGACGTGGGGAAGACACAGGGCGGATGCAAAGCGGATGCGGAATGGAAGCCCAGCGGATGGAAAGCGGATGGGAGCGGATGGCACATCCGCAGGGCTTCTGGGGGGCCTCAGCAAAGCGGACGCGGAACGGATGAAGCGGATGCAGAGCGGATGCAGAGCAGATTGAAACAGATACAGAGCGGAAGCCTAGCGGGATACACACGCGAAGCCTAACGGATGCCTGGCGTTAATTGCGCATGCGGGGATGCATTCGTCTCAGCCGCGGTATAAACGGAAGCAGCTCGGAAGCAGGTCACCATTCAGAGGAAAGACCTGCTGCCGACGGATTGCCTACCTTGCCTGCCCTGCCTGCATGTCTGCCTGCCAGCCTTGCTGCCAGCCTTGCTACCAGCCTCGCTGCCAGCCTGCCTGCAAGCCTTGCTGCCAGCCTGCCTGCCAAGCCTTGCTGCCAGCCAGTCTGACTGCCAGCCTTGCTGCCTGCCTTCCTCCAGCCTTGGTTCATGTCTGCCTGCCAGCCTTGGTGCGTGCCTGCCTGCCAGCCTTCCCTGCCAGCCTTGGTGCCTGCCTGCCAGCCTTGCTGTCTACCTGCCTGCCAGCCTTGGTGGACTGCCTGCCTGCCAGCCTTCCTGCCAGCCTTGGTGCCAGTCTCCCTGCCAGACTTCCTCCAGCCTTGTTCCTGCCAGCCTCCCTGCCAGCCAGCAACCCCACAACCATGCGGAAGCACAGCAAGCCTCAGCCATCTGCTGCCAGCCCTGGCAAGAGGGGACAGGGCTACCATCCGCCCCCTGGCCCTCCACTCTGGTTCTCCTGGGGCTTCTGCAGCAACGGGCGCTCGCTCTCTGGGGCTGGCGCTTCTGCTGCTGCTGCTTCTGCTTCTGGAGGAGCTGATGACAAGCACTCCAGCACCAGCCACTCCACAGCACCTGCACCCTTCACCCCTGGGACTGAGCGACCAAGAGGAGCACCAGAGACTCATTTTTGTCTTATAGTTTGTTGTTAATAAAGGTCTATTTATGATCTCACTTTTAATTTCTTTTTTTTAATAAAGTCTTGCTGGAAACTTTTAGAAAATGGTTTAAGCCTTTGCATGCTTGTGGGATGGTAAGGATAGCTTTTGGGATGGGTCGGATACCGTGGGATGGGTAATAGCTGTGGGATGGGTTAGGATAGCAGTGGGATAGATAAACCTCCAAATGCAAGCATAGTGGGACTGTTGGTCCACCCCTCCAGGTGCCACACCTACGGGCCCTTTATTATCAATAATAATGTAATAATTATCCACACATGTCAACATAAACACAACTCTATATTAAACGCCCTGTTATTGTAGGCCAACCAAACATACATGGCCCATCATCCGTGTGATGAGACAGGCTGAAGAAGCATCCATTAAGCATTCTACCATCCTGTCTTGCACTCCAATGCTCCAGCTGGGAGTTGCACCATTGTCTCAGGAGGTTGCGCTGCTTCTTCGCTTCATGTGAGGCTCTGTTGGGGCCTTCACATTCCTCAGTGTGATCAGGTTTTCACCCTTGCCTCCATTCCCCAGGCTCCATGTCCCCATTGCCTTGCTGGAGGTCCACGAGCCTTTTCTGCAAGACTGGTGCGGTAGCGCGGGCGCATGAGATTGTGCAGGATGCAGCAACTTCCATGATCTCCTCACGGTCTCTGGGCAATGCTGCTTGGGGAGAAGTACGTGAAACCTGTTGGCCAGGATGCCAAAGGCGTTCTCCACACCCGCCTTGCCCTGGACAGCCTGTAGTTGAAGATCCTCTCTTCACGGGTGAGGAGGTCTGGAAGGTAGGGCTTCATGGGTAGGTTGTGAGGAGAGAGCGGTCATCCCCTCGATTAGGGCACATCTTGTGTGTCGTTGGGCAGGGGTCTGGATCTGGAAGCCCACGATGAGGTTGCCTTCCAGCTCCTCCTTGAGGTGACTGGCGTTGTATACCTGGGCATCTGAAAGCTGACCCGTTGCCTGAAGCATCGAGCACATGAACTTGTAGTCAGCATCGACCATGGAGAACGAGGATGTTCTCGAAGGTAAGCGACCATTGCGAGTTGAAATACAGTGGAGCCTGAGTTTGGTTTGGAGATTTGCAGGCCACGGTGCTTCCATCTATGGCTCCAACGTGTGTGCGTAAGTTTCCACTTTGATACCACTGCTCCTGCAACTTTCTTCCAGCCTTCTTCAGTGAGAGGGTACTGAAGGAGCTCCTCCTTGTATTCATCGAGATGGCCTGCACCAACTTCTCTGACCACAATGCTTGATGGTGTTGGATGCACCCTCCAGCCGTATCGCATGCTCCTGTAGGAGCCCTGAGGCCAGGGAGTGGCTGCAAGAGTGAGATGCCACCTTTGAGCCCAGGTCCAGGGCTGGGCCGGAAGCTGGTGTTTGCCTTGGTCAACCGTGGGTGTCAGCGCGCTGAGCAAACTTCGTCAAACCACATGGGGCTTTTGGAGGCATCCTCATGAATTCTCGAACGCCCAAGTGTCTTCGTTCCTGAGCTCCACCCATCAGCTTGCTTGTACAGTCCGGTCCTCTGCTCTTCTGTCGCAACCATCTTCGATCCAGAACGTCGTTGGTGGCTCCTTTTTCTCTCGCAGTAAGAGTTCACAGAGCCTTGCAGATGGCTTCGCACTATTGCCAGAACCGACTGGTGGCCTCGAAAGGAACTTTGTATTCAATCCACGGTGGATAATGCTGGGTCTGTGGAATAGGAAGAGCAATAATGAAGGCTGCAAGAGGTCTGCCAGCTGCTGGTGCTGTGTTTGAAAAGATGAGATGCAGGCAGAGTTGCATCCGCCCTTTTTATAGCAGTATAAGGTGCCCTTTAGGCACCTCTAGGCATTCCTCATAGGGCATCCTGTAGACATCCCTTAATTATACGAGATAGTCCCTATGCGAACGTTTTTCCATTTTATAACGCTTTGTTCCATGCTGCATCCATTCTGCATCCGTTCTGCATCCGTTCGTGTCCGTTCCGTTCCTTCCTGGGTCCGGCGGATGCGAGTTGCAGCGGATGCACAGCGGCAGCCTAAGCGGAATATTAGCGGATGGCATAACGATGCGTAGTGGATGCGTAGGCAAATGCGTGCGGGATGCGTAGCGGATTGCAGAACGGATACGCAATGGATCATTTTCCGTGCAAAAAGTTTTAGCAGCCCAAAACTTTTGGAGCGGATGAAACGTCAATAAACGGATGCTGGACGGATAGAGAGGAAGCAAAACGGAGGCAGTGAGTACATTGAATTTTCGAACAGATGGCAAGGTTTTTTGTCCATTTTACATCCTCTTTGCCTCCGTTGGTTCACTGTGACATGGGCTTAATTTAGTAGGTTGGATTTAGAGATTTTGATCTGACCAAAGTCATCCCATGTGCTACATGAGAAGGACTTTAATCCAATGATCCCAGATTCCCCCAATATTCTAAACCACCCTGCCATGCTGGCTTTAAATAATAAATAATAAGGGTTTTCACAAGGCTTAGCATTGATTATTACAATTAAGACTGGGGCAGTTAATCAGTTAAAATAAGTTCCCAGTGTTTATGGCAGTCCTGCATCTTTGTAGTTACTTAAAACCTTTACTTTATTACCATTGGTAGAGATGACAGAGCTACAGCATGAATACTTGGTTTCTTCTGACTGATTCTGATGGGGGGAAAAATTGAGATTTTATTATTTTTCTCTAATACAGATACAACCACAATTTGATATTGTTCTTATGTACTATTTTTTTACAGTCTGTTTTTCATAGAAGTTTATGTATACATTGCAATTGTGACTAATAAGGAAGAAAGTTGAATTCATGTGTAAAGAGAAAAGACTGAAGCCAGAACATACAGGAACCATAGTGGTGGACTAGTTAGAATGCAGTATTGCAGGCTAACTCTGCCCACAGGCTGGCGTTCAATCCTGATGGGGCTCATGGCAAAGCCTTCCATCCTTCTGAGGTTGGTAAAATGAGAACCCAGATTATCGCTGACATTATAAAACATCCAGAGATGCTGTAAAGTATGTAAGTGCTACTGCTACCACTATATAGTTGCAGGCAATTCTTTACTCGGGTTGCATCTTCATGAAATCTCGTTATGTACTCACAGTAAGATCACGAGATAAATGTAGGGGGAGAAACACACTAGAATATGTTAGAATTTGCTAGTACAGAAATCATTTTCTGATGAAAGGTGATGTTTCTATAAATATCAATGTTCATAGACCAAATCTGGATTTATGCAATTCTGCAATACCTTCACTGGATATGTCACATCTTTTTGAAGTCCTGTCCTGCCAAATTCAGCATTTGGCTGGCTTGTATTCATAAAAATGGCATTTTCAGCCAAATTTCTGTAAAAGACATAAATTATTACTCAATTACTCAACAAATTATGGAAAAGAACTAAATAGGCAGAAAAGAATTGGAAGCATCCGTTTAGAATTCCTTTTATAAAATGTATATTTGCCAAATCAAAATTTGCAAAACAATGTTTCTTCTGAGATAATTACCTGAAAACTAAGTATACATTCTCATCATGAGTGTTCATTTTAAGCATTCAAAAGACACTTTAAGTACGGTATTCTTGAGGATCTTTCTGTTTCATGATCATTTTGCTGTACGTTAAATATGAATTCGCTACTTCGAATTGGTCTTTGGTGTCTCAGTTTGTTGTTGTTCTCATACCTTTCCAGCTTTTCATTTCACTTTATTGTCTGTGTTCCATATTATTAATAGGTTACATATACTTTAAGTATTTTCAGGCAGAAGTGAATGCATCTTGAATTCATCTTGAATTTTGAACCTAACACTGAATCTTGAATCTATACTGATAGTTGCAAGAACAACTTTAACAGTCAGCATAAACCTTATCCTAAATCAACAGTTGCTGCCCTTCCTGGAGTTGAAAATATGTGATAGCTTGGCATTTCAATTTTACTTTTTTTTTTTTGCTAAAACAAGTCAAGAATTGTGGAATTCTGCTTTGTTGATAGCTTGTATAATGGTTTTTTAAATTAAATTACCATGTAGCATTTATAATAACTATGTTTTGTTCAGTGACTATTTTAGTTTAATCTGTTCCATGCAATAATAATTCTTTAAAAACTTTAATACATTTATTCTGTTAGTTTATCACAGCTAGAATTCTTATCAGGATGGGAAATATGAACTTACCAGCTCAAATTAAATAATGTGCATTTGAAGGAAATGTAAAACAGCATAATTTCTCTGAATAAAATAGTATCTTTTTATTTCCTTTGAACCATAATAAAAGTATTTATATTATGCACTGAATTTCCTTCCTAAAATTAAGCATTTAAATATATGTCATGGTACAGAATGTCTTCTGAACTTCTAGTCCCACCTACTATATAGATGCAGGCTATGCTGTCTCTTATCTAACCATTGCCAGGCAGCACTTCTTGGCCAGTCTCCCAAGGCCTTTCCCATATACCATTATAGAAGGGAATTAGAAGGGTGTGTTTATGTGATGAAATAAACTTGTTAGCCTCTTGAACTCTTGAAACCTGAGGTGATATTCTTTCCCACTATTAATAATTGAGCCTGCTCCTGGAGTCAGCAATTCCTCATACTTCCATTAAAGTTTGAGACTCTGATGTGGGATTGACTTAATTAAGTCACATCTATTAATTCCCTACACCTATTTTACTCTAACAGTTAGAAAAACAATTCTCCTAAAGATGCTTTAGTTCAGCAGCCGAGCATAGCCATTAAATAGATCTATTATGAGTTTTAAAAACCATTTCGAGATAGGATACAAAAAACATGCCACCAACCTGTTCACATAGTGCTGTGTATGTGAAGTTTCTAATATGTCTTCCAGTCTTCTCTGTTTGGTAGCTGTTTCTATGTCCATGTTCTCCCTAAATTTATTTCTTTTTTTGGTCTTTAAAGATGCAATATATTGTCAAATGTATTAATTACAAATAAAGTATATTTTGGAAAATAACAACACTTGCCCAGTACTCTGCTATCAGATAACAAATTTCATCCTAGTGGGTGTTATTTGTTTAGTACAATAAAAATGAAATGATTAAAAAATAAAAACAAATTTAATACATTTTAATTTGGCTCTTTATTGTAATTCTAACTAATACTATAAACATTTTTTTTCTTCAATCATGTCTAGATTCTTGGAGGCTGCCTGGACAAATCTTTGCAATTTTTTTGGCAAGGTTTTGCAGAAATGGTTTGCCATTGCTTTATTCCTAGGGTTAAAAGTAAGTGACTGGCAGGGTTTCCAGTTGGCTTTGTATTCAAGGCAAGACTCACAGTCCCACAGTTTCTATTCTGATACGTTAACCATTACACCTAATTGGATCTCAATACTATATGTATCTTTTCACAAAATGATGTTAATATTTTTTAACATTTCCTCTACTTCAACTTCCAGAGTTATAACCAAGCCCTCAGTGCAACAATATTTTGGTTTCTTTTCCTTAATCAGTAAGGGAAACAGTTTGTTTTTTGTTCGCAGGCAGTTGTCCAGATCATAAACAATCACTTCTTCTACTCTTTACATCTTGTGATGTTAATATTTTGGCTTCAGTAATATATTAGATCCAGTCATCTGAAGAACTAAATAGAATTTGCTTTATTAATAATTCTAATTAAATCCCGTACTGAATGTTCTGCAAGCTAGCTACACCTCTGTTATCTTCTCACTTCTTTACTATTGATCCCCAGCCCATCTTTTGTTTTTGAACAAAACAAAACTTTTCTGGAATCAACCAGGAATAAGCTAAACCCTATCTTGCATCCTTTTCAGCCCAGAACATTACAAGGTCAATGGGACTTATGCCCAATGTGCAACTAAAATGCAGGTCTATTAGAAGCAGTTCAAATAGTATATACATCCAAGTAAGACTAATATATAAAAGAGTTACATCAGGAAGTAAGTGTGTGTCAGAGATTTATCACATGTATGGTATTAATCAAATGAAATATCTGTATGTAAATGACTACCTTAGAATTACAACATTCTGGTGGAAATGAGATAACAGATAACAGATAATCAGAGTTGGAAGGGGCCTGATAGGTCATCTAGTCCAACCCCCCGCCCAAGCGGGAGAACATTTCTGACAAATGGCAGTCCAATCTCTTCTTGAAAGTCTCAAGTGATGGCACTCCCACAACTTCCGAGGGCAAGGCCAAATCATTGTTCCATTGGTTGATTCGTTCTCCCACCGGTGAAAGAAGTTTCTCCTTAATTTCCAGGCGTGTAAACCTCTTCCTTGTTCAGTTTCCATCCTTTATGCCTGTGTCTGGTCCTACAGGCACTTTATGAGAAATAGTTTGATTTATCCCTTCTTACTCTCTTGGGCCTCAATAATTGGAAAGACTGCTATCATGTCTCTCCTGGTCCTTCTCTTCACCATACGACTAGCCCATGCACTCCACGTGTTCTGGAAGCAATACCATTCTTCATATGTTTTTGTCTCCAGTCCCCTAAAAGTCATTCCTGGTTTTGCTCTTCTAAACTATATCTTCCCTTTTCTAAGTTTAGTTTGGATAGTTGGCATCGTGCTTCCACCAAAAGACAAGTGCTATTTGGTTCCTGCAATTTTATTATATTTGCCGAGATAGGCGTGTCCTATATTAAATACATCGGCAAGCTGATTGCGTTCTCTATTATATTCACAGCGTGACTTTTGTGCCAACAGTAATGACGCTTTAGCCCTGATGATGTTGGCTCAGCTCTCTGAAGGTTTGCTTCTTTGTTGTGGGGAAAATCGAAGAGGAAGCCTACAAAGTGGGTCATGTAGAACCGCAAGCAGGGCCTCTCCATAAAAAGAGCGGTTTTGCGCGGCTCCTGTTCAGAGGAGATTTTGCAGAGAGAAGTGGTAAAAAGCTGAAGTTAC
>BHFT01065544.1:0-35762 GCA_004320025.1 Laticauda laticaudata | reverse complement strand
CCATTCCTTTCCGTGTTATCCGCTCTGGTTATGCAAATTTTTGCCCCTTTTGAGAGCGGATAACAATGAATGGAACATTTTTCTTGTCCGCTGTGTCCTTTTTATAAACGTTTTGCATCCGTTGGGCAGTGTGACAGGGCCTTAACTCAAGATACTTTCTCTGTCTGAGGTCCAGATATTCTATACCTTCCAAATCTATTCCTGTCTTTTTCCTCCCTCTTTATTTATAAAACATTTAAACCACTTCAATTTTAAAATACCATAAGGAGTAAAAAGTGAATACAAAACAATGTAGAGATAGGAATACAATAACTTTAAGAAGCATAGTATAACTAATAGTTAATAGTCAACTGCTATCTAACAGGCAGATCTTTTACTGAACACCAGTGAGTGGCTTACTGTTCCTCACTCAATACAACATGTGTATTTGTATGTTGGTATATCAAGCTTTACACATTACTATAATGCAAATATATGTGGACCACTTGCTTGATGTCAGTCTTTCCAGTAGATCAGATAGAGAAAACTAGATGATCTAATTCTACTTTATATCAGATACTACATATACTACATGTGGATACTACATATACTACATGAACAGAATCTTGCAAGTTTGATAGTACAAATCTACCATTATCTCTTTTACATCCTGAGATGTTAGGGAGGATTTGCTTTCTGAGTCTCTTTTTCTGTCATTATGCAATGGGGCTATACCCTCTCTTATCGGATGATTTCCTAGGTAGCATCTCTTTTCTTTCTCTATCTCCTAAGGAAGGGGTGTCAAACTCACATTGTCATGGTGGTGTCACATGACACATCAGGACTTTTTTTCTCCTTTGCTAAACTGGACATGGGCATGGCCAACATATGATGCTTCTGGCCCACGGTCTGGGATTTTGACAGCCTTGTCCTAAGGTCATTCTCACATGCTATTACAGTAGGACCTTTCCCTAAAGAAAGTGTTATCTAGTGATGAAGGTTTTTTGCTCATGATCATTGCATGAGAGCTCCAAACAGCCTGAGAAATGTTTTGATTTAGGAACAAGTCCCATTTCAGATTAATCACTAAGAAGGGCAATCTTCCAGTTGGTTGTTGACATCCCTTGAGCTCCGAACCCACAGGGTTCGTGGAAAGGAAGAAAAGCAGTAACAAAGTGATGCAAGCAGTGTGCCGTATCATTTTCATCACATCACAGTGTAACAAGCTGACAGTGTGTCCCTGATTTCATCAGAATGAAAAAAACCAGTAGAATGCTGTATACTCCCCTACCAACCCAATTTTTGTCACTTTCCCCCCCTCCCTTAACAGGCAGAATATTTTTAAAGTAAGGCAACCACACTATTTATTTTCCTCCTTAGAAGTCTTGTGGGATTTTTCAACATTCCAGAGACATTCTTCCACATGAAACAATGCTGAGTGTAGAGTTTTACTTTACCACAATTCATGTGTGCATTTATCCTTGAAAATAATATAAATTGAATCACATAGCCAACTACCAAGAAGCGACAGACATCTTGATACCTAAAGGCCTCTCATTGCCTACTTCAAATTTATGATGACCATCTCAGGTAGCTGTGTAGCATGCTTGACATTTATAAGGACTAGGTAACTTTCATTCAAGTAGAGCACAAGGATGGTAGAGAAGGCAACACCAAAGATAAGAACAAGGCAGTGACAGCTGCACAGAAGTGAGCCAACTGCAGGTAGTTTGAAAACTGGTGTTTCACTTATTTGTTCAATTTTTATCCTGTCTTTTTTTTTTGGGGGGGGGGGGNTTTTATCCTGTCTTTTTTTTTTGGGGGGGGGGGGTTGTAAATTGTTCTTCCTCTTTCTAATTTTTCCTACAGTAAGAATGCTGTTGGAAAGGATGGACAGAGACAGAAACAAAGTCAATAAGTGAGCTTCCATAGCAGAAGATAGACTAGTTCCCAGATTCTCTTGTTCTGATGCAACACGCTAACCATCTGAGCAAAATATTTTTAATGTTATTGGTTCTATGGTTTTATTCAGTCATAGCTCAAGCAAACACAAAATGCTGAACAGGTATTACACTGGGTGAAAGGCAGGTAAAATCTTGAGCCTCAAGTATCTTTTTTCACCCTGCTATGCATGCTGTCAGCTATTGTCTTCTTAGGTTTACATGAACCTTCCCATACTAACGAAAAATGTGGGCTATATGTCATGTAAAAGCATCTAGAAACATCTAACTGTCCTGCTGCATGAGACTAGAAAATATATTTTAATCAATTATGATAAAATAGTACATAATTCAGATTTCAAGTCAGCAACTCAAACTGGAATGTTCAGATTTAACTGTAACAAAAATCTGTCACCTTAAGCATATGTAGCACTGCAATTCAGATAGAAAAAACTATGTTTGATTTGTAGATAGCATAATACTTTAAAGAGCTGTGGTGACACAGTGGTTAGGATGCAGTACTGCAGGTTACTTCTGGTGACTGCTGGCTGCCAGCAGTTCAGCAGTTTGATTCTGACTGGCTCAAGGTTGTCTGACTCTGTAAACTGTTTAGAGACACCACTATGAAATGGTATATAAGTCTTAGTGCTATTACTATGTGCTATATTTAAGAGTAAAGTTTAATTGGTAACTATCAGTTTGTTTAGCAACCATTTGAAGTTACCAAAATACTGAACGAAAAAAAATGATTTATTACCAGTTTTTGTACTTACAACTATTGTAGCATTCCTGCAGTTATGTGATCGTAATTTGGGCACTTGGCAACCAACATGTATTTATGAAAGGGTCATGTGCTTGTTATTTGTGACCTTCACAGGAGGCTTCCAAAAAGCAAAGCCAAAAGAACAAGCTGGATTTCCTTAATGACTTTGTGATTTGCTTCATGGTCATGATAACTTGCTTAACAATTGCTCCCAAATAGGGCCTGGGTCACTTAATTACTGCATCACTTAGCAATGGAAGTTCCTGTCCCAATTATGGTCATAAATTGAGGATTATCTGTGAAGCTTTAGAAATAATAACACCTTGAACTGGAAATATAACATTCTGGAAATATAACATTCCATGTTATGAAAAGAAAAAGCACTGCAGCTTGCTTAGGCTTAAAAAAATATGACAGTCAAATAATGGACACTGCCAAATTAATTGTTTCTTTCTCCCCTCCCCTCTGAAAACTTGGTTGAGTAAATAATAAATGTTTACTTTTAGGTGACACTAAAAAAAAATACAAGAAAACAAATAAAAACTTTTTGAAAAACACAAGAAAAAAACCACAAGAAAAGAAAACAAGTAAAAACACCTTAAAAAACCCCAGATTTTTTTTATTGACCTTCAAAAGAAGAATGAAATGAAATGAAATTGTCCTAGTATTTGCAAACTCTGTATTCAATAAGGTATGTCTTAGAACTCAAAACATTGACTCTTTAGCCAAGAGCGTGAAAGGATGTGGCTTTGTATGTCATGAAAATAATGACACCATAGATGTTGTGCCAAATTGGGGGGAAGCTCTAAATGCCATTTTCGGAATGATTACTGAGTGAATTGCCCATAACTATTTGTCAGTTCAACTGTAGAAAGCTCAACTGTAGAAAGGGACCATTGAAATGAGTTCCTAATCTTTTCTTTTCTTTTTCTTATCCAGTTCTTTCAGCTCAAGTCAAGTGGAATACAAAGGTTTTATTTCCACTGAAATCTTCTGTGTGTGAAATTAGAGCTTTGGAATCAAAACTTTCCCAGCGGTTCTTTTTTTTTAAATTTCTTCTTCTTTACAGTAAGTACTTGGTGTTTAATTACTTGACTTTTACATGGTTCAACCTCAGAGACCTCACTAACTTCCTGAGACTTTAGGTGTATTGTTCAGATTGCTCAATGGTTCGCTTTAGCTTGTTAACACCTACAGTGTCAGATGGTTAAAAAAGAAGGAAAGCCCTACCAAATTACAAATCTGGAACACTGACAGAACCTACTGACAATATACATGAACTAAAAAATAATTTTATATTGTAGTCTTTACTTAGAAGCATCGAGGAAGCTTTTTTCCTGGTCAGAGTAAGAAATAGTTTGCTGGGCATGGAGTCTTTGTCATCAATTGTATGAAATCAAATTATGAGGTTCACTTGATTTTTTTAAAAAATCTTATTTAGTATATTACATTTCTATCCTTCTCCTCCCACAGGGTCCCTGAACAATTGACAAAAGGCTAATAAAAACAATATCAAATGAAACCATAATAAGCCAACAATGATTAATCAATATAAAAATTAAATTCATGCTAAAAAGCAAAAAAAGAAGGAAAGGAAAATGATGATGGATACAAAAGAAGGGCTGGCTGTTGAATAGTGTCACCTTACAAATGTATGGGTGAACAAATTTGCCTTCAGTTATTTTCTGAAAGAAGCCAATGAGGAATCTGGTCAAATACCTCTTAGATGAAAATTGATCTGGCAAGGCCTACTTCAAGCCATTGTGCTGTGAATGGAATCCATCAGTGAGGCCACAAGTATTGCCTCTCCAGTTGATTTTAATGCACAAGCTTGATGGTAATGGAGGAGATTTCAAAACCTTAAATTGAGCATAATCGTTGATAGGCAATCAAAGTAGCACTTTCATTTCCAATGTTATATGATGCCATAGAACCATCCAGTTTTTAACAATTGGACAGCAATATTCTGCTCCTGTTGTTGCTTTTTGATTGCCTTTATCCACACAGAGTGCATTGTCGTAGTCCAACTTAGAGGTAGTTAGAGCATTGAGCATTCCTGGCCATGAAAGGCATCTGTATTTCCCTAGTTCCTAGAAAGTGATATTTCTTCCAGTAGATATCAGTTTCATGATTCCTGAGTTTGAGAATCTCTTGTCTACAGTATCTCCATCTTATTATGATTCATCTTCAGTTTGCTGATTTTCATCTGCTTCATCACTTTCTTTAGAGAGCTTAGAGGTAACTATCTAATATTTCCTGATCCAGGGAAATGAAAAACACAATTCCGTATCACAAAATGACATGATCGTAGATCTCCTTCAGATACTGAAGTGCAGAGATAAAAGAATAGAATTTAGTGAATTGAACAATTCAAGTATTATGGGTCAAACAGAAAATTTCTAATGGCACAACTGCAGATTGGAACAGAATCTGTGTAACAAAATGCTTCCAATTCTCATCATTGCATCTCTCCAGCCATATCCATAGTTCATGGTGTTAAAGAGGTCTAGCATCAACAAAGCAGGATTCGTTTGCATCTTTCCTAATAGACATCATCAGTCAGGACAAATAAGCATGGTTTTGTACCACATCCAGGTTTAAATTTAGACTTAAATATATCTAGAATATTCAGTTTATTGATAAGCATGCATCTAGCTAGAAATACCTCCTAATCATACCTAAGAAAATAATACGTAATAACAATACTCCAAGCACATCGGAATGGTCCATTAAAAGAGTAAGTATTGATTTATCATATTTTTGTTTATTTATTATATGTACTTTATATGGTTGCCCAATTTACAAAATGTGATCTGGGTGGTATACAATATAATAGTATATTGTATTAGTTATTATAAATTGAGAAATTGTCCAGGAATCTTTTTTTTTTTTTTGAAGCAGTCAATTTTCAGTTTTAATGAGACAACCTATGTTTCTTTGGGTAATTTTTTTCAGAGATATTTCCTTATCTAAACAGAAAAACAGAATAACCAAGGACAGGCAAAAAGAAAAGGGAGCATGAGTGACTTCTGACTTCCAGCCAGCTTCCCCATTGACTTTTTTTGTGGGGAATCTGTCAGAGAGCATATGAAATCTTCCTCCCTTCCAGCATTTAATAGCTGCCCAGCTGCTGTAAGGCTGATGCAATGAGGATGAATCAGCATGGTTATTGCTGCCTTAAGACTGAGGATGGGTCCCACAGGGTTTTACCACTTTAAGAAGCTGTATATATAAATAAAGCCATGAAAGGGCATACCTCTCTCTCCTTGTGTTCTGTCTCCATTATGGTTCCCCATACAGAGTAAAGAAGAGTGACTGATTGCCAGGTATTTGTCTACCATGTATATTTATGTATAAAGCTGTCTTGTATATAAACCATTGTTAAAAGACAAACCCTCTGTGTGTGCTCTGCTTTGTTCCTAGACAACCTAGGAGCAAAACAGAGCACACACAGAGGGTTTGTCTTTTAACAATGGTTTATATACAAGACAGCTATATACATAAATATACATGGTAGACAAATACCTGGCAATCAGTCACTCTTCTTTACTCTGTATGGAGAACCATAATGGAGACAGAACACAACAGTAGTCATGCTGCAAACACTCTGACAAGGCACATAAGCACTGTTTTTAGATGGGGGGGGGGGTACAGCAAGGGTTTGCAAGGCTGTCACAGAGTGTTGAAAATGATGATCCCATGATTGCAGCAGCAACCCGGTAGCCCAGCGCAGCTGTTAGCACTGAAGTAGCCACAACCTACCCAAACTTCATTCTCTCAGGAGATATGGTCTTAGATTTTGAACACAAGTAAGTTAGTCCATTTGAAGTGCTTTGGTTAAAAAATGATTGTCTTATGATGCACTTTTTAGCCAGTTAAAGGTCATGACAACAAAGATTTTAGAAGTATAAAGATATGCTCAGTATGAATCAGCAGTCAGATATGGATTTAATGAGGAAACATATAATCATAAACTCTGCACTGCCAATATAAACAATGTTATGTCACTTTGAAGGTTATCTCCATGCCATCTGCCTCTTAGTCCTGTTTTTTTAATATAGTTCTAAAAATATGTCTTTTTATAAACTGTAAGCCGCCAGAGTTGCTTTATAGAGAAGATGGGTGGGATAGATAGATGGATGAAAGGATTGATGGATGGACAGATGGACAGACAGGTGGATAGACAGTGGGTGAGTGGGGTGCATAGGTGTGTGGATGGATGGATGGGTAAATAGATGATAGATGGATAGAAACAAAATTTCCATTACCCAATCAAACCACTGCAACTATGGCTATTTGCGCTCATATTCTTGATATTTGCAGATTGTATAAACCTGAAGACAGTTATAAGATGTGGCTTTGTCTAAAACAAATAGACTCAATCATTTTATAATTTGTTCTGAACCCCTTAAAAAGGCTTGTTGTACAATATGATTTCACATTGGCATTGGTCAAATAGGTGCAGGAAGGAAAGAGGCAGGAGGGAGAAAGAAATTGAGAGGGTTCTTTGGTAATAGGTATTAAGAGGCTTGTCCCATCAGCATGTCAGACCTTTCAATTAAATAAACATGCAACTCTTGTCATGTTGTAAATTAAATTGCTTTCTTTTGAAAGCACAAATTCTTTGAGAGACCCTGAAATTAAACCCCAATCAAAATATAGTTTTAAAAGAAGATGATTGAAGACCCACATTTGAATTGGCAATGACAGCACTTAAAATGAATGCAAAAAATGTTGCATCCTCTTGAGAAGGTGTGAAGCATTTCTTATTGCATGATTTTGCTATTAAATCATTTAATACTCTTTCTAACGCACAGAGAAAACAAGCTTAATCAGTTATTTCCAGAAAGACTGTACTTTCTAAAGCCAATTATTTTATCTATCTATCTATTTGATTTGTTAATCACTTACAAGATAACAGATATAAGTATAAACATGAGTAAGAAATAGGAAATAGGTACGAATAAATTAGGACAAAAGAACAGGGACGGTAGGCACGATGGTGCACTTATGCACGCCCCTTACAGACCTCTTAGGAATGGGGTGAGGTCAATAATGGTTAGTTTGAGGTTAAAGGAGAGGGTTAGAGGATGTAACAACAGAGTCAGGTCGTGCATTGACCACTCTGATGCTGAAGGCATTGACCACTCTGTTGCTGAAGACGTACTTTCTGCAATCAAGTTTGGAGCGGTTTACATTAAGTTTGTATCTGTTGTGTGCTCTTGTATTGTTGTGGTTGAAGCTGAAGTAGTCATTGACTGGTAAGATATTGTAGCAGATAATTTTGTGTACTACACTTAAGTCCAACCATAGGCGGCTTAGTTCAAGGTTGTCTAAGCCCAAAATCTCAAGCCTGGTGATATAGGATATTCTATTGTGAGTAGAGGAGTATAGAACTCTTCTCATGAAATACTTCTGGACTCACTCAATTGTATTAATGTCTAATATACAGTGCAATTTCCAGACTGATGAGTTGTATTTGAGTATTGGTCTAGCAAAAGTTTTGATGCTCCAGTTAGCAATTCAATATTTCTAGCGGAGAAGCTTCTCCTCCTATATACATATACATATAAATATCCTATATACAGTGAGCAAAAAGCATCAAATTACTTTGAATAGAATAAAAAGGCATAAAAATATTTGGGTAGTATCCAACACATTCCCAAAATGTGTTGGATAGATTGACAGTAGTAAAGAGAATCTCAAAATAAAACAATAGAAAAATGAATCCTAGCATTTATTTCTTCTCCAAATCTGGAAACAGCAGTGATATGGAACTCTAATCGTATATCAGAAAAATCTTGGCAGATGAGTTGTAGAGATGCTGCTTAAGAAATATAGGTAGTCCTTCTTCTAACCAAGGCTTCCTGAGACTGTAATTAAGCACATACTTAGTTAAAACACTTGTTTTATTTCAATTCTGGGAATTTTGTTCATTCCCAGTTTTTAATGAGTCCCAAACATTCTCTCGAGATAAGCACTCACCTTTCTCTCCTATGAATTGCTGCCAACAACTAAAGTGCCAAATGAGCTATATAAAAACCAACTGAAGTACATAGTCCACATAGATCTTCAAGGATTAATCCAAACAGAACAAATGAATTTACTTCCTACAAAGGTTTCGTTACCTTTGCCTGTCCTTTATACCTTATGTGAGGGGCAATCACCTCCAAGCCTTACTCCCGAGTCACCCCTTTTGTCTCAGCGATCTTGCCTTCTAGCAGCTCTGCATACACGCTCACTGGGAACAAGCTCCCCTTGTTTTTCTGCCTCGCTGCTGCCGGATTCCAGAAGTCTGGAGTCAGCACACCACTCCCAGATAGTTCTGGCCCCATCTCTGTATCAGATGCAGGACCCTCATGCAAGTTTTCTCCAAACTCCCGGACTGGTCCCCATTCTTTCCCACTGTCTGATTCCGCTGCCTTCTGCACAGGCTGCGGTCCTTCACTTATGAATACAATTGAGCCCAACATTTGAAACATTTGTTAAGTGAGTCTTTCCTCATTTTATGACTTTTATTGCCACCATTGTTAAGTGAAACACTGAGGTTGTCAAGTTAGTAACATGTTTGTTAAGTGAATCTTGCTTCCTACTCACTTTGCTTATCAGAAGGTCATAGAAGGTGAACACATGACCCCAGGACACTGCAACCATCATAAATATGAGTCAGTTCTCAAGCATGAATGAATTTTGATCATGTGACCATGGAGATACTGCAACGGTCATAAGTGTGAAAAAAACGATCATAAGTCACTTTGTTTCAATTTGGTTGTAACTTCAAATGGTTACCAAATGAACTACTGGAAGTCAAGGACTACCTGTCGTCAGACAAAAGTGGGCTTAGACCACCATCCCTGATTAGCTGGCTATAGAAGAGATGGAGGGAAATTTTTATTTGTTTTATTTATGAAATTTGTTTGCCGCCCATTTCACAGTATTAAAATCAAACCATAAATATTTTATAATTTTACTTTCAGATTTGCAAGATTTTCTCAATGTAGCTTTGCAATAAAGGAGAATTAGCTTATTTGGTCATATTTCCTACCTGGTTTACCTGGTAAAGCATATGGAGAGTGATTTGGCCTAGCCTTCTTGAACATTTTCCAAGGAATAATGGATGAAAACTGATTGAGGAGAGATTCAACCTAGAAATAAGGAGAAATTTTCTGACACTGGAACAATGAACCAATGGAACAGCTTGCCTTCAGGAGTTGTGGGAGCTTCATCACTGGAAGCTTTCAAGAAGAGATTGGACTGCCATTAGTCAGATGCTATAGGCTCCCTGCTTAAGTGGGGGGTTGGACCAGATAACCTACATAATCCCTTCCAACTCTGTTAATTTGTTAAACATGTGCATGTATCTGTAATATGATGGTTTATAACTCAGAAGTAAATAAATATTTCATGCTTTATGCTGCTGGATATTAGCTTATCCATTTATTGTTAAATCAGTCAATTATATTCATTTTTTTAAAAAAACCAAAGGGATAAACATTCTCTCACTTCTCTGGAGCAACAGATTTCTGGATTATTGTGCCATGTCTTTGAGAAATCAGACAACAGAAATTATTATCATTTGTCTCCATGTCTATGAGAAAGTTATGTCTCCATGTCTATGAGAAAGAGAGAGAAAATTATTTTGTAATGGCTTCTGTTTAATTTGCATGTGACTGATTCATTTTTATGAACTTGGATGCAATTTTAGTTTAAATGGAATGCTTTCTGTATGGTAAAAAAACAAAAGTTATAAAATGCCATTTTGGTTTGACTTGGTTTTCGTGGGAATCTTTGTCTTCAGGTAACCAGCAATATAGCAGATTTAACTCTGTTTTGTAGCTGAATGCAAACAGACACACACATACACGTAGTACCTTACTTAAACCAATTGTGTATGTATTAATTAATTTCAGAACAGAAATCTCCACACAGTCTAATAAAATTTACTGCAGTGTGAAAAAGAACAGCAATTCAGTTATAACACTGTAGCCTTAAAACTAGTTATAGTTTACTTTGTTAGTTGCTGGAGGGATAAAAAGACATAAACATGGTGTGCACTTCTGGGAGTCTCATTTCTGCTTTTTTTTTTTTTTTANGGGAGTCTCATTTCTTTTTTTTTTTTTTTTAATGATAAACAGCAGTAAGTAACAGGAAGCAACAATGGTCCCTCAGAGCAAAATTCTTATTAAATAAGAATATGTGGCTGGATACAACGAACTTTCAAAAGCTTTGGGGAAAAATATTTCTAGAGTCATTCATTTAAATCTTTGTAATAGTTTTACAGGCTCCAGTAGCTATAAATGGTGTGACTGAATGTTTCTCAGTAAGATCGGCAAACAAATTGATGCTTCCCAGCAGGGTAGACACTTCAGATGACAGAGAGAGTTTGAATGCATGAAAGAAACATGATACTGTAATTTCATAGTTATTGTACAGTTAAATCCTGTCTTCTAAACTTTATTTTCTATGTCTCTCTTTTCTTATCAAGAGCCATAGCACTGTATGCAGATATATCCATGTGCACTTACATACAAACATATTTATTTACACTACATTCTTTGTATATTGCTACTTAGTGTATCTTTCTATGTATGTCAGTCCCAATTAAATATATAGATTTTGTGTCTAACCTATTGTTCAGTATTAGAAAGATTATGAACCAATGATTAGATAATGCTTTAGTAGAGATCATGGCATACTGTAAATATTTGTGTAACTCTTCTTGTTTGGGCAATTTAAATATCACAAGTTTAGACAACCAACATATTATGGGGATAATGGACAAAAATTTAGTAGCCAATAGAAGAAACCTTTCAGGACCATGTCATAAGTATCACTTCTTTGGAGAATTTATCACATTTTTAAAATTCCCAGAGAACTATTTGGAATAAATAAAAATGAATAAAAATGTTTTTACTTTCATTAGGATTTTAAGTTACCTGTCCATATCAAATATGAATATAAAATACTCTTGCATGTAAAAGAAACATCAGTATGTGATATAACAATACAACCCCAGTATTTTTAGTTTAATAATTAAAAAAGTCAGAGTTCAGAAAACTTTTTCAAACTTAGTCCTACAATGTTTCTAAATTATATATTTGCATGTAATTTAACTGTATCAAAGAGTTTCCATGTATTCCTGTACAATAGTGATGGCTACAATTGAGTTCAACATTTCTGTTGCCAAATGGGACAATTGTTAGGTGAATTTTGCCCCATTTTATGACTTTCTTGCCACAGTTCATTAAGTGAATCACTGCAATTGTTAAGTTAGTAATATGGTTGTTAAACGAATCTGGCTTTCCATTGATTTTCCTGATTAGAAGGTGACCAAAGGTGATCATGTGACCCCAGGACACTGAAACTATATGAGTCAGTTGCCAAGTGTCTGAATTTTGATAATGTGACCATGGGAATATTGCAACAGTTGTAAAGATGAAAAAGAATCATAAGTTACTTTTTCCAGTGTTCTTTGTAACTTCAAATGGTCACTAAATGAACTGTTATAAATTGAGGACTGCCTGTACCTTCTTGCTAACCTGGTATTTCTCAACCTCAGTGATAGTATTTGGTTTTTCAGCTTTGTTTCAAAATGGGGACATATGAAATGAATGGGAAACTTAATGATATAATCTCTATAAATGGTTTTTTTCCTATACCTGAAAGAATTGCCTAACTAATAGTGATTGATAAGCACAAATTCAATGCATTCATATTACTTTGTTAACGTCTACACCAATGTTTGGTACAATATTTTTTCTCATTTTATTTTGGCAATCTTGAATGTTATTCCATCACCACTCAAAGAATGGTAATGGAGTAATTTATTGGAACAGTAAACCTAATACTCCAAAACTAATTTGGTCCTCTTTCTTCAAACTCAATGCCAACATTTAACTTTGGTTTTAAGTGGAACATAGACTGTAGTGTTTACAGTTAGCAGAGTTCAGAGAGAGAGAGAGGAACACATACACACACACACACAGAGGGAGGGAGGGAGGAAGATAGAGGAGGAGGGAAAGATAAACAAACGAGACAGAGATTGAGATGGAAGGAGTAGAGAGAAAAGAAAAGGAATAGACAGAGGGAGAAAGAGGAAGATGGAGAAGAAGAGGAAGAAAGGAATAGACAAACAAGGTGAGATAGTGAGAGGGGAAAAGAGAAACAGGGAGATATAGAGGAAGAGAACAAAGAGAAAGAAATAGGAGAAACAGACAGACAGACAGACAGACAGACAGAGATGGAGGGAAAGAGAGAGAGGGGATACATTTCTTAGAACATATATACAAAGAATTACCCACTTGGAAGGTCTTTGTTCTTTCCCTTTTGCCACAAGCTTTTTGATGTGAGGCTGAAGATATTTATTTTTAAATTGAACTGAGGAGGTTTTTAAAGTAATTTTTTACTGATCTACAATTTGTACTATTATAGAACAGAACCTGACCTACGATAGTATAGTGGGCAAGGTGTGACTTTCCAGATGTTGCTGGATTGAATCATTTATAATTTGTATAGTGTTGGAAGTACAATGCAAAAACATATTGAGGAGATATATATTAATTTAATTAATTTCATGAAATTAATTTTGAAGAAACCAAATTAATATCCAACACTGAACACTCCAGCAAGAGAATAATCAGGGAAGCCATCGAGATAGAGAAACACCCCCATGACATGAACAGATGGGATGATACCTCCCACCTACCAGACATCTGGAAAGCCCTCACCAACAAACAAGTCCCAGCCACGAAAACCAACACCAGACCCGAAACACCATGGGACACCATCGCCAATCCCCCTCATCAGACCCAGGCCCAAGCCCATCCTATAAACGAAGGACAACCACCATCCAGAAAACAGACCATAGCTGCCTCACCAGCTGTCGCACCCCTTGACCCCAAAACCAAACAAGCTGACACACACCAAGAGCACAGACCCAGACCCCAAACTCAAAGCCAGACTAAAACCTAGAATATCACAGCCAACCGCTCAGGAAATCACATCAGAAAACTCAGGAAATTACACCACAAGAACTCAAGAAGTTGCAACACAGCAAATGACCCAGGATATCACAGCACAAGACCAAGGATACCACAGCAATAAGTTTCACAAGGTCATCACACAACCCATTATCCAAGCCATTACTACACAGGCGGCTAATGAAAAAAAGATCACTACAAAACAAACGACCCAGGAGATTACAGCACAAGATCCAGGATATATCCACAACAAAACTCACAAGGTATTCAGCTTGTATTTTATTTTCTGATTTATTTTTTTTTGCCAATATCTAAGACAAAGCATTTATTTGTTGAGATTTGAAGTTGCCATTTGTTTGACCATCCTGATACATAGTTGAGGTCTTTTTGAAGAATTGACAGCATAGTCATTTGTAAAAGGACCTTCACCTGTGTGACTGTAAAGACAATGATTTCTATGCAACCAAGAAACTATGCACAAACTTTGTCTTACCACAGAAAATGGAGCAGACACAACTTAGTGCAGTAATTTTTTCCTGTAGCAGATATGTGTAGTAAATGCACAGATGTCCTGAAGGAGATGGCTTTATTTGTGTGGTACTGGCAAGAAAAGAGATTGAGGCATTGAGGCTTTTCAGATACCCCCTTAGGATTTTAGCATTGTCCTTACTTGCACTCAACATCTGTGATCGACTTCATACTTCTTATGAGGGTTATATCTCTTCAGGGTTGCTCACGCCAGGCATATTGCCATTTACAGAACAGCCCATAGAGTAACACAAATGGTCTATAATGGCATAGAAACATTTCTAGGGAACCATGTAATACATTCCTATGCACATTTATTCCAATAAGTAGAACTAAATGGGATGCACGGTCTCGTAATAGGTCCCAAGGCTGCAACCTCTGAAACAAACAAAGCAAAACCTCTTTCTCCATGTTGGATGCTGGGGCAAAAAAATCTCAGAAATTAAAGTATTTTTAAAAAGGTTGTTTTGATGTATTTTCACCAATAAGAGAAATGAAGCATGCCAACCAATCCAATCAACTAATCCTATTCCCACTATGAACACATTCCACTTGTTTCTTCTGAAAAAGTTGTACAGCTTGTCCCACATTGACTAGAAATCTGACTTTGATTTCTGTCAAAGTCAAGTTTAAATACAGAAATGTGTCAAATAATTCCCAATTATTATAAATAGAATGCACATTGCAGAAATGGTGGCAGGTTGTACATCACACTCTTGTCTTCGCTGTATAAATTAGAGATGTAAACTGTGTAGCAAGTGCTTCCTAGCTGTTCCAATTCAAAAGTAACCAGTCATAAATTAAGAGTAAGGTACTATCTTGCACAAAATACTTTTCAGTGTTAAAATATAAGGGTAGACTTTTTCAAACAGGAGCTGACAGCTCTTGTTCAGCAAGATAAATAAGAATAATTGCTTCAACATAATTGTTTAGCTGACTTCTGAGTGCATTATTTGTGGTATATTTATTTATTAGATTTATTTGTCCCAAAGATACTTTTTCAAAAGGCAACTGGACTTTGTTTTTCCTTGACAATATTTTACTTCTTATCCATAAAGCTTCTTCACTTCTTCAGAACTGGATAAGCTTCTTAGATATGAAGCAAAATGTCTTCAAGGAAAAACAAAGTCCAATTGCCCCCCAAAAGCTTTTTTTTTTAAAGACGTTCTTGTTTTTCTTCAAAAACATTTCGCTTCTCATCCAAGAAGCTTCTTCAGATGTCAGAGCAAAACATCTTGAAAGAAAAAGAAGAAAGTCCTGTTACCTCTGCTAAGTGGGTGTGCAAAAGGAAGAGGCAGGACCATAGGAGTTGCAGAAAACTGTTTATTTTAATCATAGGGAAAAAAGCAGGAAGCTGTAGCAGGCGCCAGCTTTTATAGCCGGCGCTGTCCAACATTTCATCCACAGATGGAACTTCATTATTCCTGTCAGTGGCTGGACCAATGAGTGGAGTCTGACATCAGACTTCACTCTGCATATTACGCACATGAATATTAATCAGGTATCAATGATGTTTAACAGCCTCTTGAAAAAAGCTCCTTTGGGACAACCCTGAGCTGCATGCTAATAATCTCCAAAAACATGCTGCCTGGATTTTGTAGAAGTCAAAGTATTATATATAATATTATCATCTCCTATTTTCTCTGTCACAACAACCCTCTGTGAGATGGGTTGGACTGAGAGAGGGTAACTGATTTAAAATCACCTTAGCTTCATGGCTAAAGAAGGATAAAAATACATAGCCTTTTGAGGTCTAGTCCAGCATTGTAACCTGTCAACTCATAAAACATTCCCTATGCCTGTTTTAGTAGTTGCCATAAAAAAAGAGAAGAAAGGAAATCTGGAAGAGCAGTGCAACAGTTGAAAGTAAAAGTACATTCTAACTCTTATCTTTAAAAGATTGTAACTAAAATACCAGAGTTTTTGCCTGTGGATATATTTAATTGGAGAACATGAACACCCAATCTGTGAATGTGCTCAATTGGAGAATCTGGCTTATGAGACACTCGGGGGAAGAGGGGAAACAGGGTCACAGGTGACTATAAATTACATATGCCAGAGTTGGCTTCATACAGGGCAGTGCCATTATGTCTCTTCTAATGAATCCTTTGAAGTTTTTTGAAGTTTGGCTCAAGAATCATGATTTAATTAGAGTGATTGCTGGAATTCTGACATAACCCCTGTTCCACGATGGCTCTTAATTAAATTATACTTTAATTGAGTATAATTAAAATTATACTATTTTAATCTTGGAATGTAGTACAGAACATGAGATGAACTAGAATGGGATTTTTATTACTCAGGCATATTGATTTGATTCTTCTGTGGCTGGCTACTTGCTAGTTCATCTGAGGAAATGTGACCTGTTCACCTGATACTTGCAATCTTCTGAAAATACCCATTGGAATAGGATTAATACTATTTTAATTCTCTTCTCACAATAACCTAGCAAAAAGGAACGTCCCATGTTGACACAACATTTTTCCCACTAGTTTAGATCTTGATTTTAAAGAAAAAAAAATCTGCCATCGAGGCGGTTGAGGAAGAATTTGAATGTTTTTTTTTCTGTTAATAGTTTCATAGTGTGATAAGATAATTAAAAATAATGTCCAGCTAATATTCAGCTTTCCCCAGAAAAGGACAAAGAGGGCAGAGAGATAAATTTTATTTCTAAAATAGTTAAGGAACTAAGGAGTGGTTTGCTTTTTTTTATTCACCAAGCTCCCCAAAAGCCTTTTTACAGTTTTTTTCCCCTTAAATTAATGGGGAGGTCATTTGACAAAAGTTTACCCTGGCTCTGTTTTTGCAGTTTTCCAAAATTGTTCCCTGTAAAAAAAAAAACAACAACAGTGCAAACATTTGTCTCCCATAAAAGCAGGCACTTAACTAAAGCTGTTCTTTACCTTTGATCTAAAGTATTAAAGTAAAAGAATATTCTTTTTCTTTTCAGTGCATAATAGCAACCTCTGAAGGCTAGGCTCCTTGAACCAACAGAATAAAACAATAAGAGCAGCCTCCACCATCTCATGGCAATAGTAAGCTTAAAAAAATAGGAAGAAAAAAAAGAGATAGTAAAGCATTCAGAGAATAAGTAATTTTTTAATATATATATATATATTCTCCATTTTTCAAAAGGGAGAAAAGAAGGAAAAAGTCAGCTTTTGACAGAGCCAAATCTTTTCAGGTTCAGAGAGAAAATGAAGCAAGGAAAGTATTTTGTGTCTTGGCAAAGCTCTGGCCATTGGAATGGAAGCTGAGACAGTGACTTTGTTCCCTTGTGGCTGCGTTCCATTTAAAAGAAGGCCAAAGGGGCTCAGTAGCAAGGAATTACAAATGCACACTTGGCGTTGTCCATTGTTGAAGTGAGGCAATGGCTGTGCATGTTCTGAAGGGAATCACGCTGTGCATGGCATGGAAGTGTGTGTCTATACAGTCACTGGCTTGCCAGTGATACTTTGGGGTGTTAGTTCTCTTGCTGTTACTGTAATGAGATTAGCGATGAACATAGTGCTTTTGCTTTCTTTAGACATGGGATTTTGCAAACTTGTGACAAATATGAGTTGAGCATCCAGAAAAGCAAAGAGGGCTAAAAAATCTCTCTGTGTGAGATGGTATATTTGAGCACACACTGTGGGTAAGAAGGCAACGCCTTTGTAAACTAGATGGATCCCGCTGGGCGTTTAGCACTAAAACCCACTGATAAAAAGGAAAGAAGAGAGGAACTTGTCTTGTGTGAAATCTGCTTCTGATTCTTCAGCCTATTTACATGCTTGTTAGAATGACATCTTGCAATATACTCCATGAGACATGTTGCTGAACCAATAAATAAGAAAAATGAAGCCTTTTGCAGCTAGTGCATCAGGCCAGAAAGTTGCTAGCTCATGAGCTGAAATTGAACATCTGTCCAAAAATGCAAAGTAGGCTTTCACAGAGTGTTGTCAGTTGATTTGAAGCCTGTGTGCTTCCCTCCTTGAAGCTCTGGAATACAACTTGTGCAAATGTATTAAACGCTTGTCTGAGAAAGCTTTCAAATGCATTGATGTGCTCATTGTACAGTAGATATTTTGCTGCTAACTAGAATCAGGAAATTGCTTAATGGGAGCCCCAAACAAAAGCTGATCTAGATATTATCTGAGACAAGCCAGCATTTTTAACAGGGCAACTTACATATCCTAAAGAAGATGTAAGTTCTTATTGTCTTTTCCTGCAGCAAGCTATGACAAAAAGTGAGGAAGGCAGAAGTGCAAGAAAGAAAAACAAATGGGAAAGGAATAAATTGAATCTGCAAATCTCTGCATGGTCAGAGATGAAAGCAATTGAGGACACAAATGGATGTTCTCATTTGGTTCTGTCTGGTGCTTTGATATTTTAGATTGCACACAGAAGTGTTCGGAGAGCTCTGGAATGAAGACATAAAGCTGCAGTGGTCAATTCCCATTTTATGAATAGATAGTTAGAAATGCATGAACTCACTTCCTGTGATGGAAGAGCAAACACCATCTGAGAAAGGGGAGAAAGATGCACAGCCATTAGAGAAAGGACTGTTGCAGAAGAAGAAAACGTGACAAGAAAATTCAAAGTAATTGTTTTATATTTTTTATAGTTTTATATATTTGTTATTTTACTTCATTGTTGTACATTGCTCAATCATTCTTTGTGAGGTGGCCATATAAATTTGAAAATAAATAAACTGTATAAATTGTATTTGTATAAGTTCATTTGGAGAGTTGTTTTGCCTGTTTGCAAAATTGTTTTTAAGACCTACTCAATTCACTGAAACCTCTGCTGAAGGTAATAATCCAAATTAAAACATTCCTAGAAGATGACTGTTTTCAGTCCACCTGAAAATATCTCAGGAAGGAACATTTAGCAATATCTTTGGGAAATTAGCTCCACTATTAAAGCATACTTACTTTTAGGAAGTTTTCTCATTTGTAGGTGGAATTTTCCTCCTTATAACTGAGATCCATTATTCTGTGTCCTGCATTTGGTAATGAGAGAAAATATTGACTTTCTTTTATGTGATGGCCTTACCTGCATTTGAAAAAATCATATATGTCTCTTCGATTATCATGTTTCAAGGTGAAGCAAACCAAGGAGCTTCAATGTCTGTTTCTGTGGGGTTTGAGTTACCATTCCTTTATCTTTTTATCCTTTTTTAAAAACTGATTCTGATTTTAATTAATTCTTATTAAAATATGGGGATCAGACTTTGATGCGGGATGAGCTTTAAGAAAAACACAATAGAGTAGAACTATGTGTATATTTCAAAATGTTTCTTCTGCAGGTGCATTCTAGAAATAAATTTATATTCAATCTGACTTGACCATACTATTGGCTAAGATTCTATTTGCAGTCAACTATTATGCCTAAACTTTTTCACAAACATTATTACTAAGCCAAATATCCCACTTCTTTCATGCTATTAATTTCAAATTTCATGCTATTACTTTCACTGAATTCCTCCAGTCTATCAAGATCATTTTATTTCTTTCCTTTGGGTTATGAGTTATCTTATCCAGTGTTTCATCTTTTACAAATTTGATAGAAATTCCTTCCATCAATTATCCAAACGTTTAATAAAAAATATTGAAAAGTAGAAGATCCCATATTTATCTTTATGGCATTCAGTTGATATGTCTCTCCAATTTTCTGAACATCCTTTGAGGACAATTTTCAAACCAGCTATGCATCCACTTGCCATGGCATCCAACTCAAATTTAATTAGCTTGCTAGTCAGCATATCATGAGGTAATTTGTGAAATTCTTTGCCCATGTTAAGGGATACTATATCTTATAAAATTCCCAGAATCTATTAAGGGAGATTCCTATTTTTTAAAAAAAGATTTTTACTGTGGCAATATTTTTTTTATTGAAAAATGTATGCTGACATCTGATAAGTATCACATTGTTTTCAAGGTACTTACAGATCAATTTCTTTACAGATCAATTTCTGAAGATTTGATCAGTTTTCAGGGCTCCTTAATGGCAATTCCTAAAATAGACTTTCCCCCTTTCTTCAGTATCTTAAGATTGAAATCATATGTTCCTGAAGATTTAAAACTCATTTTAAGTAAGAAGACACTCTGTGACAATATTTCTGACAGTCTGAAACTTCAGCCCTGTCACTTCATATCCCCTTCACAACTTTTTGGTAAATATTTTTTTATTGCTTAAAATTGATCCACAATAGGAGTTTGGTTTGCCTTTTCTTGATTGTTGCCATTTGGTCTTTACTTTGTGACTTTTTTTTTTTTTTTTTTGGTGGGNTTTTTTTTTTTTTTTTTTGAGGTGGGGAAGGCTCTTGAGACAAATGCAAAGATTTTTTTAGCAGATAAACTAAAACAGGGCAACCACTATGCTCTGACAAAAGGTCGGCTGTCATTTTTGTTCCTGCTTTTTGTTTTATTCAGTTCTCTTACAAAGAGAAGTATGCACTCAAAAGTAGCAATAAATCTTCTAGTTTCAAGTCTAAACAATATAAAATTCTCATACTGCATTATATATTCTTGAAGCTGAATACCTAATTAAATGAATTAAGGCAATGAGAAATTTTACAAAAACTGTATTGGTGAGTATACTTTATTAAGCTAATTCATTTAGAAAGATATGATTTTCCTTGATTAGATTCCTGCAAAAGAATTATTGCAAAATATATAAGCCAAGAATCAAAGAAAAGGTAGTAAGGTTTAGGCTTTTGGCACATAGTCTGGCTAGGTTTTCCTTTGCACATTTAGACATCCTTTTGAAAGTAAGAGTTATACACTTGCAAAGTCTTAAGTTAGTTTTCAAGAAATGTCCTTACACATTCTGTCACTGTTGTTCTAATCTTATTTATTTATATTTATTGCTAATTCTAATTTATCATTCAAAACAGACTCTGGACAGTATAAAATTAAATCCAATCTGATACGCACAACAAAAGGAACAAAATGAGTATCATATAGTGGAGTTAACACCTATCACATTCAGAACAAATAATACACATAAAATAGGCACACCATTAATTTACCCAGAACTGGAGTCAAGGGAGAAGGGATGACACATTTTTAAGGATCATCTGAAAGCTTATAGGGTATATGCTAAAGTAATGTCTTCCATTGCTCTGTGGTGCTTTATATAAACAGAATTTTGTTAAAACATATTCAGCATGACAGCATCCTGCAATGCAAAATATATAGCAAAACACTAAATGATGTTATCTTATTTATCTACTTGCATTTGCATACTTTTGAACTTGGCAGGAGTTGGGACAAATAACAGAAGCTCATCCTGTCATGTGGTAGTAAAGTTCAAATTGATGGAGCATTGACCTTCTCCTGCATCATTTAAGCCATGGAGCTATTGCAACAGAGGTGGTATTCATCAGGTTTTGACCAGTTCTGGGGAACAGGTAGCAGAAATTTTGAGTAGTTCGGAGAACCAGAAAATACCACCTTTTACTGGAAATTTTACAGTATCCTTCCCCTGACATGCCCACCAAGCCACACCCACAGAACCAGTAGTAAAAAAAAAAAATGAATCCCATTGTATTGCACCTCTCAAAGGGTAGACAGGCACATTTCCAAAGTCCAATCCGTATGATGCCATTTCATAGATGGCTGCTGAATGGTTTCCATTATGTTGAAACTTACAGGGTAAGCAGAAATTGTAAGGGAGAGACAATTGATTTTGAAAAGCAAATTGTAATAAACTCTAAAGCATTAGAGCTGACTCCACCATAGGTAATAACACCAGATTTTGACTGGTGGATTGCTTAGACAAATAATATGGCACATAGGGATAACTGCATGTCTTGCAGTATCTGATTAGCCTATTCTGGGTTATGGAAATGGTAGTGAATATAAGGACTGTAACCTAGACTGGAAAGTGGAAAGAAGACAATGATGGATTACTTCCATATAACAACCAAGAAAAATGCAAATGTATGCTCCTATAGTCACCAGGAGTCAATTCAAGGACATCTTTAGAGTGACAATTACTTTTGGAAACATTCTCATGTAGTGAAAACGATTTGTGTAAAAGTATTCACTTTTGTGTTATGGAGGATTATCAGCAAGAGGAAAATAAGTTATGGGTTTCTTCTATAACCATCCATGTTACTGGAGGTTTGAAAAAGAGATTTTCAAGATGAAATATTAGCTAACTAAAAATCTCCCTCCTGGCACAAAGCCTACTCCTGAAACCTGATATTCCAAATCTGCCATCACAGTACTGCTTGGTCAACTGGATTAGCAGACTACATTTATTTTAACACTGACAAATGGGATGGCTTCATCCTCTGAATGCAAGAACATTACAAAGTAGCTCAGGGAAATAAAGCAGGCTGGAATTTTACATCATTTAATCAGAAGAGTTAAAGACCTAATAGCTGCATTTTCATCACAATTTTTAGTGTTTTTAAAGGATTAGTTTCATTTCTTTTTCTCCCTTAACATGTTGCAGATATCCAGCCTGCACAATTGCTTTGAGAATCAATATTTTGGAGTGACCCCAAAATGAATCATGTTGATCATCAAACTAACATTGTGAGGTAAGCCCAATATCCTTGGCATTTGCCATCTAAGACAGGTGCCCCACTCTGTTTCATGATGGGACTAGTTCTGAGTATGTATCATGCAAAAGAGATGCAGGTTGATCATCAGCATCTAATCTACAGAGTTGACTAAGCCTTAAAAAACAGAATGTAGGAAAGGCACCAGGTCCAGATGGCTTGCCTGTGGAATTTTACAAGACTTTTCAGGAAATATTGACTCTTCATCTGTTAGAAGTCATGAACAAAGTTATCTAGAAAAGCATATATTACACTTATACTGAAGGAGGATACAGACCTGCAGCAAGTTAAAAATTATAGACCTATATCCCTATAAATACAGACTACAAAAATGTTGCTTCATCTTGCAAGAAAGGACTAAAAGATATTTAAATAATTTTATTCATATGACCCAAAATGGATTCCTGCCAAAAGAGACAAATCAAAGATAATGTGAGAATTATTCTGAATACTCTGAAATATTAGAGGCAACATCCTGGAAAAGGAAATGGCCTTGATTTTTTAGATGCACAAAAGCCTTTGATAATGTGAGTTGGTGATTATTTTAATTCAATTCATACAAATGGGCTTTTGGTGAAAAATATTCCAAAGCCATTGAAGCAATATAGCATGAACAAATTGCAAAGGTCATGGTAAATGGAACAACTAATCTATTGACAAAAAGAAAAGGCACAAGGCAAGGCTGTCCATTGTCACCTCTGCTGTTTTTGTTAATATTGAAATGCTGAACAGGAATATTAGAAGAAGAAAAAGAAATAAAAGGAAATGAAAATCAAAAAGGAAGAGTATAAATTGCAAGCCTTTGCAGATGACCCAGTATTCATATTAGAGGTTCCATTGGAAAACAGCACCTAAAATTAATAGAAACAATAAAAAGAATATTGGAAAGTAGCAGGTTTGAAAATAATAAGAAAAAACAAAGATATTAACAAAGAATGTGAAGGCAAAATGAAAGAAAGATTTGTAGCACACTGAAGAGGACCAATTATCTTAAACTCAAACAGCAGATTGCGACAGATTTGACAAATGGGAAAATTTACAATTATCATTGATTGAGAGAATATCTACAGTTAAGATAATGTCAATTGCCTATAATTTTATATCTATTCCAGACAATTCCAATTTGGACTAGGGAAGAATTGTGCTGAAATACATCTGGCAGGGTTAAAAAAGCAAGAATAAAAAATAAAACTGTTTACAAGATCCAAGAATAAGAGGAAGTTGCCCTTGCCCAATTGGGATTGTATACCAGGCGACAAGTGTGATGTGAGTAAAAGAATGATAACACCAAGAATAGTAGACTATTGACTTTAGAAGGCATGACTTTGCTGTTGGGAGGCATGCTTTCCTTTGGTACAAGGAACTAAAATACAGGGTATTTTAAAGACATTACATTCGAGAGGCACTGCTTTTGAATTGGGAGAAGATAAAAAGACAATACTCCTTAAAATTCCATTATGGATATCTACTGTTTGAAGCTTTTTCTTATCCAATAATATATAAAAAAAAGAACAAAACAGTTAGATATGGTGAGATATTGAATGAAAGAGTGAAACTTAAATCTATGCAAGCGTTGGAAGAACAAAGGTGTAAAAAATGAATTGTTTTTATATTTACAAATACAATCTCTAAAGATTCTAAAAACAGAAAGTATTTATGATAAGTTGATTGATTAGATAAAATTTTGATGGGTACTGATGAAAAGGTAATTTAAAACTTTATGGGCATTTATTAGTATTAAATTGAGGAGGAACAAGTTAAAGAAATGATGATTGCTTGGGGAAGAATTTTGGATATGGGATTGATTTAGAAAAATGGCAAAAATTGTGGTCTCAAAATTATAAAATGACAAAGTCAACTGCATATAAAGAAAATTTGTATAAGATGTTTTACAGGTGGCAATCTACCCCTTGACGAGACTTGCGAGAATGTTTAAGAATAAATCGGATAAATGTTGGAAAGTTCATTAGATACCTGGTTCATATTACCATATGTGGTGGACATGCTCATACACCAAAAAAACTTGACTTGAAATCCACACATGTTTGGAAAAAATTGATAAAGCAACATTATAGACTTTAAGCGAGAGATCTTTTTATTGGGAACTACACCGGAATATATACAACAAAGAGCTGAAATATTTGATTGTAAATGTTTTAACAGTGGCTAGAATTTAAGAGAAGTTATTAAGAAAAATTACAGACTGTGCTGAAATGAGTAAATTGACATTTTGAAATTAGAGACAAGAAGATAAACAATTTTATGTGATATGGGATTTGTTTTATCAATGGTTGGATAAAAAAGACATGGTAATGTAATAGACTAGATAATTTTGCAACAGAAGTTTTAATAGATTGATATAAATATAATATAGATACAAATAACCATTGGATGAAAGTATAATAAAATTTTAAAATAAAATCTGGAATATCTCATATAAAATGATGAGAAGTAATATAAGTCATGATGATTAATCACTGATAAATACTGTATATAAGCATAGTTAGTTTGACAATTGATGAAAATATACAAACTGTGAGTAATGGCTACAAAAGGATAGCACAAAAGATTTGTAACCAACTGACACACTGTATGTATATAAAATGGAAGATGGTTTTATGTTTTTATGTTTTGTTTATATATGCTGGTCTTAAAAAAATAAAAAAAAATTAAAAAAAATCTACAGAGTTAACTGAAGCCATTTAGAAGGACTAATAATATGCTTTGGTAATAAAGAGCTTTGTATTTCAAATATTCCTATTTAGAAACAACACCAGAGTGCAATGTAATGCCAGATTAACATTTCAGCAGCATTTTTGTTTTTAGCAGTAGTTTGTTTGAACATGGAAGGCACTTGATACCTGAAAAAAAATGTTAAAGAAAGAAAGCAAAACATAATTGGACATTAAAATTCACAAACTTTGTTTAATTTCTCCTGCAATTTGCATATTTTTAGATTAAAACAGCAGGATGGCAGCAGAAAATGAGATGTTTGTTATTAATTGTTTGGATTGTGGTCACTATTGATATTAAATTTGAAAGGGCAAGTTACTCAATTATCTTTGAATATCTGATGTGTTTCCCTACATTGTTCAGATTTCAAACACAGAAAACGTTGCACATTTCCTACAGGAATATGCACACTTACAACAGAGAATTATGTCTGCAAGGCAGGTGTGGATGTCAAAGGAACAGAAAATTCAATAAATATTGGAAGTTTTCAATTTGTAATCCATTCTAAGTAGAATGGACTTACGAAAAGAACAGACTTGAAAAAAAAAATTAAAAATAAAATAAAATGTCCTGTTATGAGATGAATGGACAATCCTTCTTTGCTATCACTACATATTTTTGAAAAACAGAAATACAGCAAAGGGAAGATATTTTAGTGGTGGAAGATAGTTTGTTGGGCAAAAAATTGAAAGAAGAATACATTTGAATACTGTCAGTTGGGGTCAGAACTGAGGCATGAGAAAGTAAGCAGAAAAGCAAAAGAAGACTCTGTAAACCATTTAGAGAGGGCTGTAAAGCACTATGGAGCAGTATATAAATCTAAGTGTTATTGCTATTGCTAAATATACATTTTCTCTATTTTCAAAAGTTATTTGAAAAAAATAATGAAACTACCAATATAAATTATTATCCATGCAGCTTCTGACTAAGAACTCATGGTTTGGGAGATATCCCTGTAAGCATTGCCAAGACACTGTTGCAGTGAAGATTGATGTTCTGGGTAATGAAATTCTGTCCAGAGAAGGAGAGATCAGGAAGTCACCCACTTGTGCTCTAGATAGCTGATCCTCATGAGGACACCACAGGAATTGAATTTCTTGTGGTTTATTGTGAGTTGAACAGCTTGGGAGTCAAGGGATTGGACAGCTTGGGAGTAAAGGGATTGGACATAAGCCCAAAGAAAACATGGTGAAATCCAATTGAGTCCAATCCTTTTTTTAATAGATAAAAACTAATAGATAAAAACTTGCCAATGTGTAACTTTTTAAGCTACAAGACATAGCCTGAGAACAGGAGTAGGATTCTACCAGTTTGCACCTATTCACTAGAACCGGTTGTTAGAAGAAATTACTGGCCTAATCCTGTAAGGAGGGCAGGAAGGAAACATTCTGGTGTTGCTTATAGAAACTGTCTCTCCANACATTCTTGGCAGGACTAGACTTCCTGTCTCAGGAACATCTCTGGAGTTTTTTTTTCCCCTCCTTTGCTGGTACTTTGCTTATGTGGAGTGACTACTCAAAGTTACAATGGCAGAGATTCTAAGGTGTGCTTACCTTGTATCTTTTCTTCCCTCCCCTATTTATCTGGAGACTGTGCAGTCTCATAATTCAGACCACTCTCTGGGGAAATTCTGTGGTAACTCTCCTGCACATTCACACCATCACAATAAGAAAATAAGACTAATATGAGCTAGATTGTGTGACTGTAGCTTTGGAAAGTTAATTTGGGCTAATTGTTAAAGGTGGAGGAAAGCAAAACAGGAAAACAAGAAAAAAGTCAAGAGGATTGCCTTTACTTTCATTCTAGTGATAAACATATTTTCACTTTGGAGCTATAAATATTTCAATGGCAACCACAGTAAAAGCAGCAAAAATAGGAGAAGGAAGGAGAGCTTCAGTAGAATGCACAGATAAGGGCCAGATTTATTGCAGAAAATATTTGATGTGTTAGGCAAGAGGGTGACTGAAACAGTTGCCAATAGTATGGAAGTTTTTAAAAACAAATGGAAAACGGATTTGCAGGAATAAAAAAGGATATGAAAGAACAAGTTAAGAAGAGTGAACAATGTATAGGACAATTGCCTGGAGATGCAACCAAATTGATGACAAAGTGTAAGTTTTGAAAGCAAGTCAAAAGTTATAATCAGAGATATGGAGAAAGATTTTTATAACTTTGTTTAAGATTTAGAGCAATTTGAGAGGACAATGGGGAAGATATCAAAGAAAAGATTGTTAAGTTCCTGTTCACTTTTGGGTTTGATCGCATACAAATAACACAGGGGCACAGATTGATAAAGTTTATGAGCTTAATTTGTAGATTTGTAAAATTAAGAAATGTTCCAAGGGATGTCCATGTGCACTTTGTCAGGAAGAAGACAAGTGATCAAGTTTTGCAGCACAATTTTAAGAGATTACATCTTTATTAAAGTGAGGAGGGATATCACAGATGTAACAGTACTTAATGAAATTCCAATCAGAATACTGTGGAAGAAGAAAGAGGGATTTTTTTTTCCCTGACCAATAAAATCAGACAGAAAATGATTCCATTTAGATGGGATAAAATGTAAGGGGTGATTTTTACTTTGAAACAGCAGAGCGCTGACTGAATTTTGTGCAGAAAGGAAGAGATTTTGGAGTGCATGGGGAAATTAAATATGACTTGAAGGAAATGAAAACAGAAGTGTCAATGAGAGATGTGAATTAAAAAAATCATACAACAGTGAAGTTAAATCCATGGTTTTTAACATCTTCAGGTCCCTCAAATCCACCATTAGACCTGAGAATTCCAAGAGACAGGAGATATCTTCAAATGGCTTCTTTACCGCAACGACATCATCATCTCTTGTTGTTATGTTTTTCATAGTTTTCTTTAAAAAAACACATGAATGTTTTTATGTGTCTTTGCATTATAGTTAAATGTTCTACAGTGCCCAGAGTTGCTTTTTTTGTGAAGTAGATTTTCATATAAACCTGATAGATTAATAAAAAACTGCTACTTAAGGTATGTAGTAGACACTACCATATAAATTATACTTCCCAATGTGAGGATACTTTTCATATGAAATATTAATATTTATGCATTAGAGGGGGGCCTCTGGAGGTTGACAGAAAACTCAAAATATAAGGAAATCAGAAAAACCTTGAAGAAAAAAAAAGATAGTGGCCCAAAAATCAGGAGATGGTGAGTTCTAGATCCACTCTAGGAATAAAAGCCTGGTGGGTGTCTTTGAGCCAGTAACTGTCTCTCAGTTGTTTTTGTGAGAAAAATAGGAGGAGGAAGAAGGCTTTGGTTGTTTATGAACAAATAAAGGCGGGAAATGAAGGAAAGGAATGGAAGGAAGAACAAGAAAACAAGAAAGAAAGAAAGAAAGAAAGAAAGAAAGAAAGAAAGAAAGAAAGAAAGAAAGAAAGAAAGAGGGAGGGAGGGAGGGAGGGAGGAAGGAAGGAAGGAAGGAAGGAAACCTTGGAAAGAAATCAAGATACCTCTTGGCACAATAAGTCAGATAGGAATGCTAAGGAAAAGAGGTTCCAAGATCGGGAAAGTGATGGAACAACAGTATTTTGGAAAACAGCGTAACTGGTGGCAAAAGAGTTTTCTATCCTGGGATATTTTGTTGAGCGACTATACCATTGCAACTTTCAGCATGAATTCATTTATTCTATAAATAGTACTGCAGTGGTAGTCCCTAACCATGTCAAGAAGGATTTGATGATCCCTGAACCATTCCATGTGCTGTGAAGTCATTCTTTTGTTGTTGTTGTTGTTATTTCTCAAACACTCGTATTGTTGTTAACAAAGATAAAATAAAACATTGCTTTTTAAGAAGGAAAAAAAGCCCTTGGTAATGCTTCTCGAACAGTTTTATCTTTGTGACATTAATGATAATCTCTTGTGTAATTAACTGTGGAGTGGTTATGCATGCATTATGCAGTCCATGACAAGCCTCATAGAAAATACATCAGTATTAGCCACAGGTGAATTCGTTTAGAAAGATTAATGACTGCACCTGAATTTTAATGCCTGAAAAGGGACAGAACACTGAATCCTTAATTAAAAAGTTGACTGAGGGGTATGGTTTGTTTAACATCACAAATTTCAACTGGAGATTTCTATATTCAAATGAAGTCTGAAAGGGAAATTTCCCTCCAAGCAGGGAAGAGTAAAGGTGAGAAGCAATCATGTTTTATGTGCTTTCCGTTATGTAAATCGATACATGGATCAGTTGCTTTGATAAGGATCAAATATGGTATAATTATGGCTCCTTTGTGCTTACAGTGAATGTTTGGTTTTTTTAAAAAAGAAAAAGAAATGCTGGGAACACGTCACAGCACAATTCTGCTACCAGCAGAACATCAGATGAGAAAGCCAGGAATGATCTTATTCTTTCCCTTAATGAGGGACCGTTTTTGCTTCATTACGATTTTGCAGAGATTTTAATCAGGAGAAAGTAACCTTGAAAATTACCACTGGAGTCGCAATCCCAGAAGAATGTGAACTGCCTTCCTTCAATCCTCTCTTTCAATTAGCAAATTAATTTCAAGTTATTACCATAAAAGTTATTCCTGTTAAGATAACGTCAAGTTTTAAAATCCAGAAGAGAAAGTGTGCTTACTTATACCAATATAAATTAATCTGATAACTTGCTGATCCAATATTATTTCTTTAAAATATCGAGTTTGATTTGAATGGTTTTAAAAAATAAAATAAAAGTGAAAATATCTTACCATCACTTTTATGTCAACTTTCTGGATTTTCTCACAAATCAGCTTCATTTCACCTTACTAAACAGCATATTATTTAGCCTATCCCTTATAAAGTTTATTTGTTTAGAAAAAACCCAAATTAATTGAATTTAAAGCAGTTTAGTGTACAACTGATGTAGGCTTTAGACTGGCTATTTCTGAAGGCCTAAAGATTCCTTTACCAAACAAATTATTTTAGTTGATGACTAATCTATTTGGTGGATGTCAGCATTTAATTCATACTTTTTCATCCCACTGATTTTTTTTTTTTAAATAGAGAAAACTTGTCCCAGAACATGTGAGTTCACATCCTTGCTTTTCTAGTTGGCCATCAAAATAAGGAAAATGCTTATTACTATTAAGGAGTTTCCAACTGTTGATTTACATTGATATCAAAGCAGTTCTTGTTTTCTCTTTCTTTTTTTAAGTAGCCCGAAATCCTCAATCTGTCCTGTTCAGACATTACAGCATTTTTATTTGTCTTTTACAACATACAAATCATCCATATTTGTGTTTGAGACCATATCTGTAGACCTTAAACAAGGACTACTTCATTTAATGACTGAAATTATAATGTGATAAAAAGTAACTTTATGAACAGTCCTTATATTTAGAACAGTTAAAGATCTTTAAAGCAAAGAAAAGATGGTGTAAGATTATTCATACAATACAGTTTTACTTAGCAACTGTTTTGTTTAACAACCGAGTTGCTAGTCTCAATTGTGGCTGCTTAAACAAGGACTACCTATAGTCATTATAATGCTCCTGTAATATTACATTTTTTTAGTAGTATCTATATGTAGGATTTTTAAAATGTACTTAATGGGATAGGTTTAATTATTTTTTTACAATAGGGATTAGATTTTTTAGGGTGCTGTTATTGTATTTAAAATATTATAATAAATAAAATTATGAAAGAGATGACATTTTAAGTAAACACTATAATAACCTAAAATATTGTTATTCATTCTTTCCCTAGTAAATTTCTTCATTTCCTTTTATTTGATGCTAATTAAAGAAAGAGTGAAAAGCAAAGATTAATGGTTTGCATACTGTTTGCATAAGTCCGGGGATCAAAAATAACTTACAGGATGAAATTCTTAAATAGAAGTCACTGATAATTTTTTAAAAATACCATATAAATCCCTTAATACATAAAATTCCATCTGCAGTAATCGTAGCCTTTATCCAAAAGCCAGATGTGTTAGGGGAACTAAACCATTTTCTTTATTGAAAGAGGGTTAAATATCTTTTGCAAGAAGCTGATCTCAGTCATGTGTTTTGGCCTTTGTGAGTGCAATACAAACATTTTGCAAGCACAATCCACAACTTCAGTTATAGGTTGTTTATTGTAGGACACATTTATAACAATCATATTTCCAGAGGTAATTGCTGAAATAATATGAACATTTGAGGAAAAGTTCCTGACAGAAAGCTATTTCAAAACCATGTAGCCCACAGGGCAGCTGGATCTAAACTGATTCTCTTTTCGTTATAGTTTATCCATTCATTAAAAGCTAAGCATTGTTGTCTGCTTTTCTCACTCTGACCCATGATCTTGGATATTTTCTGTTGAAGCAATGAAATAAGCAATACAGTACCTGAGCTTGCTTTTTAGATTGATGGCAATTGGCGGCAAGAATTTGCTGCACTTCCGTCATGAGGAATGGCTCATTATGAATGAAAATCTATATTTTCTTCAGGCAGCATTTTTAAGTTGAGTGACTTCCTTGTTTCACTCATTTTTGGTGGACTGTTTATTTGGTGGACAGCCAAGAAGCTACTTCTTTATGAATTTAGCTTATGAAGGACAACCGATGTAAAAGGTTGCTTAGTTAAGATAACATATAGAGAAATCTGAGATAATAAGAATGCTAAAAGACAGCAGAATATAAAATAAATATTTCTCTATCTCAAGAAGTTATCAGTTCTCAAAAAAACAAAAACAAAAACAAAAAACAAGACCCTCTTCTCTGCTCTACTGGATAATTACATTAACATTTCTATCATGGATTATAAAGATCTGGATTATTTATTTGCTCATTTATGATTTTGCTCTTTTACCTTAATACAATTTATATATATGCTGTTGCTGTAGAACAGTATTTATCAGCCTTTCTGTCTTTAAAAAGTATGAACTTCAATTTCCAGAATTTTGGGAGTTGAAGTCCAAAATTTTAAAATTGGTAAGATTGAGAAATACTTTTCTGGATAAAGTGACACACAAAGGATCCACAGTAGAGGAAGAATTAAATCTGCATCTCTGAATCCAACCCATTAGCCATACACTTTACCCCTACCACTCTAGTAAACCCATAAATACTGAAAAACTTTATGGGAATGTGCATGTATGGGAAGATGAATGTGCATTCACCTTCCTGAATGTGAAGATGGTCTAATCACATACTGTACATTAGCAGGAACCTTCTTTAAATACTTATCTGAATGGATCTTGATAATCAACTGGGCATGCTTTCCATTTTGAAATATTTCCCAGAATAGATGTGGATAGAAGGCTGGTCTGTTCCTTCTTTCTCGTCCCCATGTGCTCAGCGATGAAGTTTGAACAGGAGTTATATTTAGATTTGCTTAAATACAAGCACAAGTCTTCAAATGAACCCCAATAAAGGAGAATCCCAGATCGTATGATGAGCTGCATTCAGGCCTCAACTGAATATTAGTATGTGACATGTAACCAGAGTAGACAACTGACATAGTTATGGATTAGGGACAAATTATTAATTCAATCATCTACTACCTTCAAATGGTCCTACTTTCAGACAAATGTTTGCGGATATCTTTGATCTCACCCTTCGTACAAATGTTTAGCATGTAATGAGTGAACAACTGGTATATTAACAGATTTGTTTACAGCAAGTCTAATTCTTTCCCCTATCACATGAAACAAGTCTATCAAAGTATGTGAACTTTCACATGTCAATGTCCTACTACCACCACCATCATCATAACTAAAGTCTTTGTACATGTGGTAAACCTCAGGCTCCTGTGTTCCATATTTCAAGTATCCTGTAATCAACCTTGTACCATTTGTACAGAAAGGTGATTGGTTGCTCAGTAATGGCAAATCTGCTTCCTTTTAAATAGTGGAGCCTCAAGCATACTCTTGATAGTGATGCACATGCTAAGAACAATTCTGACTGTTCTCAAAGATATTGCAGGAAAAATATCTGGATGTAAGACAGGAAAGGCTCATCAGTAACTCTGCAAGGATATAAGACTCACAGCAACTGTATTCTTAGGTTAGCTGAGTATTCAAAAGTAATATTTAGTATTGAGTAGAACATCAGCTTTACCACTTAGACATAAAAAAGTGCTGATATTTCCTACCAAGGTTGTAAGAGAAAATAAATCCAGGTCACCATTCAGATATTACTTATAAAAGAATAAATAAATAAATAAATAATGTTAATCAATGTTTCAGTTGCTATGAACATAATTAACTATTAGCTGGGGAAAAGGTTTGTAAGTGACTAGTGCACAGGTTGAACACATAATTTTCAGCTAAATTTTAAAAGCTCTTATTCCTTACCTCATCATTATTATTATCATTATTCCACAACCATTTTCCCTAGGAACTTATGCCTGAAATTATTTGCTCCAATTGCAGCCACCTAGCGAGGTAAGTTATGCTTAAAAAGACAATACATGTTTACGAATTAGAATTTAACTTCTTTTTTGTCCTCAGTTGTTCCCCCACCCAACAAACACACACATAAAGTTTTTGATCCTGGCATTATTCCAATATTTTCCCTTAACTCTAAAAACATCTAACAATGTTTCATACAGCTTATTTGCTGGATGAGTGACAATGGGAACCAAAAGAAAAATAATGGAAAAACAAAATAATCATTGTTATTTTGTTTCTGAGATACAATTATTCCTCCATAAAATATTCTACCCGCCAGAGACTTTGAGGTCAGAATAGCCTTTGGCCAATTGTATTATCAATTTCTCCTCATTAGGTTCTTGTTGGTAACATGGACATTTTCCTTGTCACAGAAATAATGGAATATTCGTTTTAATCTCCAGCGTAAAGGAAAATAACATCTGATATGTATGAAACATTTCAAGTCATTTTATTTTCATGTCCTTTTTATTTTCTTTCTCTTTCTCTTTCTCTCTCATAGAATCTTTCATCCCTTTTTCTCATTTGGTTTTTCAAGAGTTCAGCCTACTGAAAAGAGACTTTGAATAATCTACATGGAAGCACTAGCAAGGTTGGCTCAACTTGTCATTTAAATTATGTAAAACCATGAGATGCAAAGGACAGGGATGATTAAATTAGGGCTTTTCAAATGGACTGACTGGTGGCGAATATGTTTGCCGCTGCCCCCAACAGTGTATTTTCAATATTCCCTCAATCTTTCTGAGTTAAAATGCCCCTGATACAAAAGCACAGTCCAGGCAGCTTAAATTATACCTCATTATATCAGTATCCTGCTTCTATATATTTTAATTAAATCAAGGTAACAGTATGTGGTTGAGATTGGATTACTTCAAGACCAATACATGTGCAAAGCTTTATGTAGATTTTAGAGCTGTGCACATTTCCCCATTATGTTATAAACTGTTTTAGTATCAATCTCATCCAAGCCTGCATGCATATCCAGGAATCCTAGTAGTATATGGTAGGATTTACTGAAAAAATAAAATATTCCTCGAAATGTAGAGACTGAATTAGTCCTGGCAACGTGAAAATGCCATCTTCAATAATCAGTTGCTTTTAACAGCAACTGTTGTCAGAGGCATTTGTTTGCTTGATAAAACAATTAGAAAAAGAATATTTGTGTCTACAATAGAATCTATGACAATGCTTTAAAAACTCACCACATTTGGATTCAGCATTCAGACTCACACAAATGTTGTACAATTGGAAACCACCATTTATATTTTTAATTTTAATTTTCAGGAGAAGAGTGGCTATCATCTTGGGAAATTAATGTGTGCCTAGGCAACAGTTGAGGTTCTATGATTGCATGGAAGGATGAAAAGGATGTCACTCACAGATAGATTTAAGTTGGGACCACTTATGATCAAATTATTTTTAGTTGATAATATAATACAATATAATTGTATCATATTATGTCATATCACATCATATATAGGTTAGGAAAGGAAAAGAGGTGGGATAAGATGTAAGATAAGATAATGTTCATTGACATTTTTTTTGGTGAACACACTTGGCACATATAAAAAAATGAAATTCTGATGCTTCATCTCAAAAAAATATATACACAAACACAAACCATACACATACATGCTTCAGCCTGACTCACAGATGAACACAATACACAAGCCTGATGATGGCAGATGAGATTCTGCTGAATTGTTGCTACAACTTTAAAAGCATAACAATAATGATGTGGGAAAATACCTGAACAAAGCTGAATACCATACATATGGATAGCCATGAAAACTTAAGTGTATATATATTATATATATATGGTTTTTTTAAGTTTTCGCAGGTACTTACATGTATGCTGTTCAGCTTCCTTCAGGTATTATCCCACGTCATTGTAGTTG